>OW203761.1:53675289-53891046 GCA_934045905.1 Leuctra nigra
GACACAATGCGCAGAGAGCCAGAGAATGCAACTTAGAATGTACTTCAGAGGTCGTCTTGAGGAGAACTCATAAGTCTGACTGCCTGCATCCATGATATTTGTAATGGTGACACGTGTGTCATTGAGTAAGAGAATATTTCAATATTTGTTGACATCGGTCCAATTATTGATAGAGCTTGATTACATGATTCCAAAAATGTTTAAAGCAAAATCGAGGAAATGGACATCGGGCATTCCACCTTAGGTAGTAGGTACAAATATAATGTTATTTATCCAATTTAGCCCAATTAATATAGATGGGAGAATATGATGTTTTTTATAAAAAGAATACAATTCAAATACTCAAAAATGTCTACAAGCCTACGAAAGGGTTTATCTATTCAATATAAACTAAATTAAACAAATACAAACAAGTTATATCTTATTTAATTTTAGAGTTATCTTTTGGAAAGATATTTCTAGTCCTGGGGTGCAATCACATAAAACTAGGAAGAATCACTATTTCAATTGTCACGTTTGACAGTGTCACGGTTTTATTGAGCGAGCGGAGCGAGCGTCACCACGGTACTCTTATGGCACTTTCTCTGTGTGTTTTTTTTTTTTTGTCGGCACTGCCGAGATCAAACCGCACAACCAATCGATCTGAAATTTTGCACACATACTAACGTAATCTATGCGGTCTCTGGGATCGTTTTTGAACGGAATCCTGTGATTGGTTCAAATTTTAGAAAAATTATCTTTCGATTGGTTGGTCCCTTCAATTTGAAATTTTGAGAAGTCATTACGACCAACATTTTGCCCAATCAAACAAAATTTCATTCTAATCCTCCCATTGGTTAAAATTTAAAAAAAATATTTCACGTGTTTTTTGACATTTAAGCTAGAACCGTATGACCGATCAACTTAAAACTTTGCATAATCATTGGCAGAGCTGGGTAGTAACTTAACGAAAGTAACGCGTTACCGGTAACGCGTTACTTTTTTGTAACTTTTACAGTAACGCGTTCCTGCTATGATAGAAGTAACTTAGTAACGTGGAAAGTTCCTTTTTGTTGTGGAACTTTCACATTTATAAAAGTTCCTTTTGCAGTTCCTTTTAGAGCAGAATGTACCTTCCCTCAACATTCAAAACTACACCATTTCCGCCCTCAAATATGTACCTGATTTTCTCTGATAAGGAATTTTAGGCCACCTGCACAAAACCGCATTCCAATCACGCCGTTCATGCTTAGTGCGTCACCAGTTCGCCCTCTCACTTGCACTTGACCAACCCTGCCGTGGCAATGGCATCGGGGAGGGGGTAGAATTAGATGCAAGACTTCTTACTGGGAGGAATTTCGTTGAAAATTTTGTTTTCCATAGAGAAAAATTACAGCCTGAATTTGTGTTTTAGCAAATTGGCTGCATTCCGGAAATAAAATGGTCATGTAACTTTCAAAGTAACTTTTCATTGAAAAGGAACTTCCAGTTCCTCTGATTAGTTAAGGAACTTTAACTTTAACTGGTTCCTTTTTTTCGGAAAGTAACGTAACTTTAACGCGTTCCTATTTTTTGGTAACTTACCCAGCTCTGATCATTGGGACCAACATTATCTGTATTTTTGACTACTTTCAGACTAATCTGTGTTTTAATCCAAAAGTAATTGACATTTTACGGACATTTTGTCTGTTAGCTGTCAAATTTCTCGAAAATGTTGATCACGGCTACTTTGACACTTCAGTTCTAATCCAAGGTAGTTGAGCAAAAACTTTTAAACGCATATGAAACTAATAATGACCGTTCAACAGATCGATCTGATATTGTGTACACACACTAATATCGTATGAGCATGGTCCCAGGTATATTTTTTGAAAGAGATTCTGTGATTTTTGAATATTTACTGGGAACGTAGTTCAATTATAAAGGTTCGATCGATCAACTTAATAAAACTTTGCATGGTTATTGGGACTAATATTTGAGTGATATTTGGAGATTTTTAAACAAGTCTGTGAAAAATTCAAGAATTATTGGCTTTTAATGATATTTTCGATAGACGCAGAATTTCGGTTCGAGGTGTTGCGCGTATCCGTGCTCGCTCATCAACGCGTTTCACAGAGCGTTTTCCTAGTAGTCATCATATGGAAAGTTATTTCTAGTCCTACAATTTTTGATGAATAGTCTTTGCTCTCATTGGAAGAAGTTATACTTTTCTGCATCATGGTCAAAAGTTCAACTCATCCTATCGGTGTAACGTGACTTAAAATTTGACTTTTGAGGACAATAGCATAAAAAGTTCAGTAATTCTCTAAAAATGGAACCATTGTTGTAGATTTTCCGATTATCGTTTTGTGGAGTTCGCTTTATGCATTGTTTCCTATTGGAATGCGCTCATTGTTAACAAGCTGTCATGATGTCACCACAATGCCAAGATTATTATAAAACATAGTACTCAACAATCAGTCAATAACATTATCATAAGTATCTCTAATAGCTGTGAATGCGCTATAGTATTACATGGCAATTACGTGGCAATTACGTGACACGTACACGGCTAGAGGTGTTAATCTTGGCGCCTTCAGGAATCTTGTTCACTTCTGGCGGAATCTTAATAGTTCTTTGCTATTGTCACTTCTTGCTTGTGGTCAGCTTCTTTTGGTACCGAGAACAATCTGGAATATAATGATGAAGATGTAAATAATGATTGATGTCGTGGACGTTTTCGGAACCATCGAGTGATATCAAGGCAGTGCTGACGGTTTGTTCCGATGAAAGTCCGATAAGGGCCATTCGCGACGTTTCGGAAGCTTTACTACTTCCATCTTCTGGCAGCGTTTTCATCGCAACAAACAGTCACCACTGCCTTGCTAAATAATAATTCCTCGTCCATCAGATGTAGGCGAATATACCGGGTGGCGCAAAAAAGTATCTCTGTTTGAGAGGTCACTAAATCGAAACTGATAAGATAAAGTTCTGAAATGAGTACCCATGTTAGAAAACGTACCAAAATGTAATATGTTTAAGTTTCAAACATTTTTGTTGAGTAGGATAAAAGTAAGAAATGATTGAATACACAGTTGAAAAAACAGAATTACCAACAGTAACAGGAGATTTACAGGAGAACAGGATACAGGAGTAACAGGATAATTGACTTGTTTGAATAATTGATTTGGAGTTACTTCGTGGAAATTCGGTGAATTTTTGTTATTTGGTACACCATTTTCTTTGTGAACTATGCGAAAACGATGATTCCATAAAAATATGGATTTCTAAATCAGTGATGCCGAAATTAGTGGCCACGAATATTTTATTTTTGCTGTTAAAGTCCTCTTAGAGTTTTATAACGCTGGCATCCCTTAACTCAAATGTAACTTTTTTCTCATTAGGTAATTAAAAATTTATGAAAATTGCACACATACCATTTTCATATTTGTTCTACAATTACTGTGATGGTGAATGTTTGAGCTATTTATCTTTTAGTTCTGTTGCTGCGACCTCTCAAACAGGGGCTGAAGACATACAATTAAAATATTTGCACAGATGTTTGAAAATCGTTCGAGTAGCAAAATTAGCAGTCTTTTTAGCAGACCTCTAACCAATTGGATTATAAATACGCATAATATGCGCATCAACTGAATCATTGTCAAATATCTGAAAATTGGTTTTTGCATTAAATTAAATCATTATGTTTTTTTTGTTTTAGAATGTAGAGGAAAGAAAATTCTGAAACTAAACATCTAAATAATATAGAAAGTTTGATAACTTTTTTCAAAGTATTTCTCTTTCAAAGTTTTCTTATCACCTTCGCCCGCATGTGAATAGGTATGCTAACCATGCTACTCAAAAGCTCAACTGATCTTGTAAAATCAGCCTTCAGAACTCTTCATCTTCAACATCCAACAGACAAATCATCAGATTACATCCTGCAGTTCGCCTTGTTCGTGGCAGATCACTTCCCGAAGATAACACTCATTATGAAGCTAATTAGTGCTTAATTAATTGAAGATTCAATAGAAATATGTATATTTAATAACTAATTATTTTTCAAATTCATTCTAGCTTCGTGATTTTCATATTTGTAGTTAATAAATTGGCCATAAATAAACACATGCTGGATATTTTCCCATATTCATGAAAACAAAATCCACCAAAAACAATGTGTAAAAAAGCAGCCAAGTCTCCCCTCGGAAATATAAATCTAAAAATTCACCCAAAAAGTAAAACTGCCGACGAAGGCCAAAGGTTATTTTAAAATAAAGTGTGACATAAAAAATACTCAGCTAATTATTGATAACGCAAACTTGAATATTTTAAATTGTTGAGCGAGCGACTCCTTTCTTGATACTTTTGGCACGGACCTCTATTTTTTAAAACGTTTGACGATATACAGGTCACATATTTTCTTAGATCAAGCTGAAATTTTGCATACCTAATATTTTTGAAATCCGTTGATTGGCTCAAATTTTAAAAAATTACCTACCAATTGGTTGGTCCGATCAATTTGAAATTTTGACATGTCATTAAGACCAATATTTTATACAATTTTTCTAGTTTCTAGTTTTCTAGATTCAGAACCAAATCAAAATCAAATGCTCCGATAAATTTAAAAATTAGCATGGTGATCAATTGACCAATATTATCTCATATTTCCACATTTTCTACCCAAACGGACATGTATTTACATACTTGTTGCCATTTAAAACGCTACAAAAAGATTGTCAAAAGAGATTTTTGGAAAAGTACTACGTAACGACACATGGACCATGGTATTGTAAATATGTAAATAAAATTGTATTGTGTCGTATCATGTTTGGTTGGAGATGTTCACGTATCGGTGCTCGCTCATCAACGCGTTATCCCGTATCAACGCGTACAGAACGTATCCCTAGATTCAAAACTTATTTTATAATATGTTGTTTTTTTATTTTGTATTTAAAATTAAATTAAATTAATTGTGTGTGGGAAAATGCAGATTGAAAACCAGAAATCAATTACTACTCCCTTTTATTTCTCTTATCATCCAACTCGTTTATGCAGCATTTATTAAAATCGTTTCGGGGAGCCATCCAGAGGCTAAATGATAATTCCTTCCCGGTCAATAATGATTTAGACCCAAATCTACAATTGCAACGGATGGCTTCTTGGTGTCATTCTTCAGAAAAATTAGCTCTATGATAAGATACGTTCAATCGCTAAAATCCGCGAGAGGCAAATCGGCTACGATTTTGACGACGCTTGGCGCATGGGCGCCGTAAGGCGGGCTTTCCCCCCTGGATGTCAGGAAAAACATACGTTTTTTAGGGTTAAACAAACAGCTACAATCTACCAGACTTTGTAAATTCGTTCCTTGAAAACTATTCATCACACACCAAAAATAATACCACATCTGTCTTCAACAACATCTCAACTTTCATAAAATATTTATTATTCTAAAATCTAAACTTCACTTCACTTCCCTATTGATTTGAAGGTGTCAAAATCATGCCAATAATGTCCTGCAGGGCAGAGGGTGGTCGCGCCCCAGAGTATTATAATTCCTTCACATCGGGGATGGCTGCTAGTAGCGGTGTGCTCAACTGTTGCGCCACTGCCCGGCGCCCTCCCCATCATGTAGAGGTGTGCTCAGCTGTTGGCGCCCTCCCCATCATGTAGCGGTGTGCTCAGCTATTGGCGCCCTCCCCATCATGTAGCGGTGTGCTCAGCTGTTGGCGCCCTCCCCATCATGTAGCGGTGTGCTCAGCTGTTGGTGCCCTCCCCATCATGTAGCGGTGTGCTCAGCTGTTGGCGCCCTCCCCATCATGTAGCGCTGTGCTCAGCTGTTGGCGCCCTCCCCATCATGTAGCGGTGTGCTCAGCTGTTGGCGCCCTCCCCATCATGTAGCGCTGTGCTCAGCTGTTGGCGCCCTACCCATCATGTAGCGGTGTGCTCAGCTGTTGGCGCCCTCCCAATCATGTAGCGGTGTGATCAGCTGTTGGCGCCCTCCCCATCATGTAGCGGTGTGCTCAGCTGTTGGCGCCCTCCCCATCATGTAGCGGTGTGCTCAGCTGTTGGCGCCCTCCCCATCATGTAGCGGCGTGCTCAGCTGTTGGCGCCCTCCCCATCATGTAGCGGCGTGCTCAGCTGTTGGCGCCCTCCCCATCATGTAGCGGTGTGCTCAGCTGTTGGCGCCCTCCCCATCATGTAGCGGTGTGCTCAGCTGTTGGCGCCCTCCCCATCATGTAGCGGTGTGCTCAGCTGTTGGCGCCCTCCCCATCATGTAGCGGTGTGCTCAGCTGTTGGCGCCCTCCCCATCATGTAGCGGTGTGCTCAGCTGTTGGCGCCCTCCCCATCATGTAGCGGTGTGCTCAGCTGTTGGCGCCCTCCCCATCATGTAGCGGTGTGCTCAGCTGTTGGCGCCCTCCCCATCATGTAGCGGCGTGCTCAGCTGTTGGCGCCCTCCCCATCATGTAGCGGCGTGCTCAGCTGTTGGCGCCCTCCCCATCATGTAGCGGTGTGCTCAGCTGTTGGCGCCCTCCCCATCATGTAGCGGTGTGCTCAGCTGTTGGCGCCCTCCCCATCATGTAGCGGTGTGCTCAGCTGTTGGCGCCCTCCCCATCATGTAGCGGTGTGCTCGGCGCCCTCCCCATCATGTAGCGGTGTGCTCAGCTGTTGGCGCCCTCCCCATCATGTAGCGCTGTGCTCAGCTGTTGGGGCCCTCCCCATCATGTAGCGGTGTGCTCAGCTGTTGGCGCCCTCCCCATCATGTAGCGGTGTGCTCAGCTGTTGGCGCCCTCCCCATCATGTAGCGGTGTGCTCAGCTGTTGGCGCCCTCCCCATCATGTAGCGGTGTGCTCAGCTGTTGGCGCCCTCCCCATCATGTAGCGGTGCGCTCAGCTGTTGGCGCCCTCCCCATCATGTAGCGCTGTGCTCAGCTGTTGGCGCCCTCCCCATCATGTAGCGGTGTGCTCAGCTGTTGGCGCCCTCCCCATCATGTAGCGGTGTGCTCAGCTGTTGGCGCCCTCCCCATCATGTAGCGGTGTGCTCGGAGCCCTCCCCATCATGTAGCGGTGTGCTCAGCTGTTGGCGCCCTCCCCATCATGTAGCGGTGTGCTCAGCTGTTGGCGCCCTCCCCATCATGTAGCGCTGTGCTCAGCTGTTGGGGCCCTCCCCATCATGTAGCGGTGTGCTCAGCTGTTGGCGCCCTCCCCATCATGTAGCGGTGTGCTCAGCTGTTGGCGCCCTCCCCATCATGTAGCGGTGTGCTCAGCTGTTGGCGCCCTCTCTATCATGTAGCGGTGTGCTCAGCTGTTGGCGCCCTCCCCATCATGTAGCGGTGTGCTCAGCTGTTGGCGCCCTCCCCATCATGTAGCGGTGTGCTCAGCTGTTGGCGCCCTCCCCATCATGTAGCGGTGTGCTCAGCTGTTGGCGCCCTCCCCATCATGTAGCGGTGCGCTCAGCTGTTGGCGCCCTCCCCATCATGTAGCGGTGCGCTCAGCTGTTGGCGCCCTCCCTATCATGTAGCGGTGTGCTCAGCTGTTGGCGCCCCCGCCCGCGTGACCCTGGCCGGCCGACTTGACTCCACGTCGCCGCGCTCCTCGCTGCATTTGTGTCTCGAGGCTCGACTGCGTCGTGTGCCGCGCGATCAGGTGTGCAGTGCACTGTGTCCATGTGGCGGTGATATCATGCCAGGCTCAGCATGAGGCGCTTCTCCTGGGCAGCCAGCATACTCTTAGTGGTGAGTGCAGCCCTTTTCAGGGCCTCTTCTTCACACTTACTTTGCTAGCACTGTCCTTGGAACTAGGTTTTGACAGTAACCACAATTTGTGCTTTTTTATAAGATGCTTTCTATGATTTTATAAGGTGTCGGTATTTGACAGATATTTTTTTTTGTTTTTTATTGTCTATTTTTACATATGAAAATTGTGGAAAACACAGAATACCAAATAACAAGAAAATGGTTGATATCACTTTAAACTATGATTACATAAACTCATCATCAACAGCAAGTTTGCAGCCCTCTTACAACCCATCTTATGTTTACAGCAAAATCACTGACTCTTTAGATCAATGGGAGAGAGAGAGTGATTGTAATGGTACAAGATTAAGTAATTGTTTGAAAGTGCTACAAATATTGATTCATATCTTAACTATTCTATAATTTGGTGTGCAACAAAATGTAACATTACATGACGATTGGTATTTTAGGTTGGCGTGCAAGAATGTTAATAATTCTAATTATTATAAGGTTAATCACTTCTGAATAGTCTTAGGTATGCACCTAGCGAATGCTGGCAATGAACAATGCAATATCAGTATCTCAACTGTCCGTGATCTAAGCACGGTGGAACCTGACCTGCCAAAAAAGTTGTCAATTTTCAATTATTGAGTTACAAAAGAAAATCATGGAGTATTTGTGCATTTTCTTTGGATTTCGGATTCGAGAATTGGATGAGTAGGAAATTAACAAAGCCCATGAAAACAAACTTCTGTATGAACTCTCCGTGTCATACCAAACAATCAGATCAGAAGATTTTACTCAACAAGTTATCTCATGGTCATGAAAACCAACACGTATTCCTGCCACAGAGCGAAGTGTCAGTTGGATGCACAGAGTCTATAAGAAGCTGTAGAAAAGTCTCTTGCTTGCAGAATGATTAATCATTGCTAATATACATGTTTACGATCTCAAAGAACAGAAAATTATTCCTGTGTGATAAACAGTCGTTAAAAAGCGTATTTTTCAAATTTGAATAAACCGAGTCAATTATCGATTTGGCCCAAGGGACTACTCGTAATAAAATCAGTATTCACAGCTTGTTATCATGATAAGCTCTGCTGTCTACGCAATTTCCCACGTCAAATCCCGTTGTGCCGCAAGCTGCAGTACTTTGACACTTGGTATGACTTTAAAGTGTTAAATACTTTATTTTACAAAAAATATTGTATTAACTCTTTGAGGTCGTAACAGAAGTCTTAGTGTACCCCAGGGTGTGGCATTATTTAGTCTATTAGGTTGTAATGGGTAGTTACTATCTGAATTATTAACATTTTATCAGCGTGAAAATAAATGTTAAAAAATCGCTTTGACGAACCGTGCTTTTCTAGTTCGCTTACGCTTGCTCTAGTTTTGATTTTAATTTAGGCGTTGTTTTGGTTCAGGATGTGAGACGTGAGATGTTACTGTGTCCCGCAGTGATGACCTTCACGTGCGTGTAATTGAGGCGATGGGCGCCAGATCAATCCCACATCACAGAGCCAGAGGAAGTGTAGAAGTGATCTGTATTACCTGTGGATCTCTCTTTCTAGAAGATCTTCATTCTCAAGCCATTCTCTGCCATTGCCAGATATTCTGAGGAGAATGATTTGCTTTTCGCGAATAATTTGTTCTATTTGATCTCCTAAAGGATAGTCAATAGTAAATACGGTACTCTTATACTGTTCTTTCTCTGTGTGCTTTTTTAGTCTGTCTGTCTGTCTGTCTGTCTGTCTGTCTGTCTGTCTGTCTGTCTGTCTGTCTGTCCGTCCGTCCGTCCGTCTGTTCTTTTGCCTGCAGTTTCAATAACAAACCGTTCAACCAATCGATCTGAAATGCCATAAGAGCGGTCTTGAACAGAATCCTGTAATGTTTTGAAATTTAAAAAGTGGAACCGATTGACCGATCAAACTTAAATTTTGCATCGTCATCGGCCTCAGCACTGTAGGTGTTTACGTTAATTTTTAGACTAATCTGTCATTAACTATACAAAAAAATTACGGACATTTTAGGCGTGTTTATGCGTGAAATTTGTCGAATTTGCTTCAGAGGAGCAGTGTCCTTTGATTTTTGAAGCAAATTTCGTTTCGGCTCTTTCCAAGGTCTGTAGAGAACTTACAAACTCATATGAATTTGCATGCAATGCCAAGGATTGCTTATCAACGCGTTAAACATGTGTTTTCCTAGTTTATTATTAATTTCTATATTTTATTATTTCTAACCCTGGTTCCAATCTATTTTAAAATTGTAATCTGATCATGTGTGGTCATTGGGTGACTGTACACAGAGGAATTCCGCCAATTCGTTAACTCTAGTAGGTAATTGTCGCTTTTAAAATGGAATAATGGATTAATTATGATTTAAAGCGGCACTTATTTAACAAATTTGAATATTTAATAAAAGTACACTTCACCGTCGGCTATGCAGTAATGCACGAGTGAATGCTGTATATCTACTGAGATCATTCATATTTAGTGATCAACAATGTAAATCAATAGATATTCAGTATCTTCGTCTTTATTTTAATCGTCATCTTCTCTGAATTTTTCAAATTTTATCTAAAATGACCACAAAATTGATAAGAATGTTAATTATTAGGTATAGCTTATTATTTTCAGAAAAACTTTGTACTTGTTTACTAATACAGTGTAACGATAACAGTTCCAAAAAAATAAATCAACTTCAAAATTCTATTAAAATCTAATTGATGAAAGTGAAACGAAAGTGTCACTAGCCCTGGCTCTATTCTTTGACAAACCTCTGAATTAGCTTGCCATTTGTCATGTAAGCAGACTAATAGATCCTGAGAAGAAATTATAAAATTAAATCTTTATGCAGCATTTCCATTATCTTTATCATCAGTTTGAAATGATTCAAATGTCATGTTGATATGTCAATACGAGGGAGGGGCTTCGTCTTTATCGATCATCTAGTAGAAGCGTCCAAGGTGATGTTGTAAATGACAAGTCAGATTGAATGCAGTTTGACAATGCTTTGTGTAACGCCAGTGGGATGCCGACACATTTTAATCGATATCCAAACCGTCTTTCACACTGCCATTATCCACATCTGGTGACCTTGATAGGAATTTAAGCTGGTCCAGCTATGCGTTGCCGATTAGTTACTTCGGCTTGGCTGCTTCCAGGGAATTCTGTGTCGTTGATGGTCAAGTCAAATAGTGGAAATTATACCGATAAAATGGATCTGTATTAAAATATCGGACTGAATTCAAATAATATTAATACGACTATATTTTATGGCCGCTTTTATTGTGAGAAATTCAATCATTAAAATATTGATTAATTAAATAAATTTAAATTGGTATTTGACTGACAGCTGTTGGTTAACGACATTGTAGATTGTATCTGATTTTCCGCCAAATCAAGATCATAAATTGAAAACGTAACGTTAAATCACCGTTATGAAAAGTCGTTTCTGTTACCGTTTGTATTTTAATAATAGCATTTTATATCTTGCCTTCGGCCACAAACCTATTTCGGACAATTAAGTTATTTTCTTCAAGAAGAACGATGTCAAAGATTACAAGTCGATAGTTTTTTAAAGATTTGTTTTACAAACTCTGTAGATAGTTTCTTGTCCTGACGTCACAGAAAGAACAATTAATTCCAAGTCGTAAGTACTGTTAGTCGCCAATCAATCAGGATAATATTTCATTGAACATTGATCGATGATTGACAAGTCGACGTCACAGAATCCACCTTGATCTCTTCTAGCTTGCTCTACATGGGCACAGGTGCGCATTCTTACACCTAGACAATCAACAAGCCCAGTGTCAACCGAAATAACAAAAAAATACACGAGTCGAACTAAGGTTTTCATCAAATACCAAATTGAAATTAAACAAAAAATATGTATTCATACAAAATTATAATTGACCATTGCGAATTTGTCCCTTACGTAATTTACCATTACAAAAATAATAAAAATGTTGACTAACAACACTAACCTTTTCGCACGTCGTAAAAAATGAATCTATAAATCAGAGTTATATTATCCTCCTTTTGTCACAGCGACAGTTAAAATATACTGGCCATTCTCCTGCACAGGGATTTCAGTGATATATCACGTTGTTATGACATCGTGTGGGCCATGTGAAATGTCATCTAGTAGGCCGTGCTTGTCACTGCAGTCTGGACTCCTACCGGATCTGGGAGGCGCCGTCTAAACGACTCTAATCGCCGTCTAGATCGTAGAGGTCGCCCAGGAATCAATCAATACCGGTGATTGACAATCGAGCGGGTCGGGATTGTGTCCGTGTTGGACGAAATGCGAGCGTCTTGCGACTTAAAGGTCAGGATTGATGATGAATGTTCTGGGCCGAATACATGGAGCTCTTCATCATACTTATCGACAAGTGATCGACAGCGATCAGAATTGACTAAGGTATGGGTAATTCAAATGAAGTTACGCAAATAATCGATTTGCATACACAATTCGTAACTTTAACAAATAACACCAGTCGTTGGACACAAACCTTAAAAGTTTTTATTAGAAATATTTCGTTTGCATTTCAGCAAACTTCTTCAGGCTGTCAATGAAATTTCTTTTAATCAACTTGCTTGAATACTTTTAAATTAATGTTCAAAAGTGGCGCCCACTGGATGGATCTGTGAACTTTTTCGATTTCAAACTTTTAATAATCACATTCACAGGTTGTCAAAGGTTACCGTCATCGAATAGAATTATTATCTTCGTTCTGAGGCAGTATTTACGGCAGGCTTTCTTCCTTGGCTTTTACCGAAGCGACGCTACCGTGTCAATTTAGCTAAATTTTATAAAATTTTATGGATTAAAAGTAGTATATCGTGTAGTATAAGTATATATCGAAATTTAATATTCAATCAAAATATGGTATTCATTTTTAGAACCAATATAATTTCCATAAAATGTTTGAACCAAGAGTTAAAGTTGGAATAATGATCTGACATGTACGTTTCATGTGCTTATTGACGTCAATATTTCTTGATGTCGAATATTTTCTCGGATAAATGTGTAGAATATTATCTCCAACCAAACCTTGAAAGAATTTCGGATAAAGGTTTGGTGGCATCATCCCATGAAGTCTGTGCTATGCATTATCGAACTGTTGTAGGTGAGCTCTGATTTCATTGATAATAACAATGATTGATTGTCAAGGAACCTGACCAGCAGCCAATTCGTGTCATGCTAAGTACCGTTTTTAATTGGTTTGAGTGTACGTGAAATGTGCATTCCATTGCACGTGAAATGTGCATCATTTCACGTGAAATGTGCATCATTTCACGTGAAATGTGCATCATTGCACGTGAAATGTGCATCATTGCACGTAAAATGTGCATCATTGTATGTGAAATGTGCATCATTGCACGTGAAATGTGCATCACATTGTACTACGTGAAATGTGCATCATAATACACGTGAAATGAGCATCATATTAATTGCACGTGAAATGTGCATCATAATACACGTGAAATGTGCATCATTGCACGTGAAATGTGCATGATATTGCATGTGAAATGTTCATCACATTGTACGTAAAATGTGCATCACATTGTACTACGTGAAATGTGCATCATATTGCACGTGAAATGTGCATCATTGCGCACGTGAAATGTGCAGTAAGTTGCACTTGAAGAGCGAGGTCACGGCGCATTCCTGTCGACAGTTTCAATGATTCAAGAGCTGTCGTGAAATCAGCTCGACTCATTCCAGCTGGAGGTTAGACTTTCGTTTCTCATTCAAACTCCTCCACAATAAGTCACGATTTGTCCGAAATATTAGCGAGATAAAAAACTATGAACTTTTGATTAATTTAAAGGTGATCATTGTTAAAACATTTACGACTTGTTTTACGAGATCAGAATCATTAAACATGGATAACCCGAATGACCGGATCTTTGGTCTAATTTAGAACATAATCGAGGAAAACCGGATGATTTAGTAAAATGATTTAGTAGGCTGATGACAAGTCTCTTTTATGTGGACATTTAATCATAATAAATGAGACGTAAAATATGAACTAGGTATATCGCACACAAATTATTTTCTTAATTCCACAGCTTCTCAAAATATCTCAACTTTTGTATAAGTACTTATTTATAAAATACGAACATAATGTATAATTTGATGGAGGAGCCATGTTTAGTGGTCTGGGGCTGGATTCACGAAAGGTATTATCTGCTAATACGTATTAGCTTTTGATTTAATACCAAAAAACACCATGTTAAATGAACGATAATACCAAAGATAGTACGTATTAGGAGATAATATACTTTTTGTGAATCTGGCCCCTGGGTCTTGAAGAAAGTGTTGCAATGCAAGTGTTTAGTCTGGTGGAGGCGCCGTGTAAGTTGGCTCGGTCCTTCAACAGTGTCTCTCTCATTGATTTGTCGTTACGTTGCAGCCTCTGCATGTGGCCGTGATTTATGGATTAGATTGCGTCATTCAACAAGTATTCTTTTCTTCTACCTGCCAATCAACATTCTAGGAAGACGAGTTTCTTTTATAAAAACCAACTAAAATTCCTTCAAAATTCGAAAGAGAGAAACAATTATTTATACAAACTAAGAACTCATTATTCTCAAGAGGAAACGGAATGTTTTTAATAACTGGGTGGACCAACACAACAGTTATTCCGTGATTATGAAATGTTATATAACATATTTAATAGATAGGTACCTTGATTTACCTAATTGAAGAGTCGGCTGTACTAAAATGAGACCATGGATATAATAATTGTCCTAAATATCGCTATAACTTTGAACCATCAAATTATGAATGCGAAAATAATTAGCAACTAACTTTTTTTGGGCGATATTAGCCCAAAACACCAACTAACCCCCACAAAACTTTGTATAGGTAGGCATGCCTTTTTCTATTGGTTTTTTATTATTTTTTATTGACCATTTTTATTGACTTAAACACCAACATACAACATTATTTATTTATTAACATTATTTTAAAATAATTGTAGAAAGTCTGAAAAACAGAAATGTAATATTTTCCACGAGTTTGGGCACAAATATTGTACCTCTAAAGTTGTTGTTTATCGACTCTAAGTGACTCAGAAATTAGCTACGCTTAATATATTTTTTATATTTTATGTAAATTTAGTGGTAAATTGTCAATTGTCGTAAATTGAGTGAGAGGTAGAGGGCGAACTGATTTCACAATTTACAGTGCAAAAAGTAGAAAATTAAGTCTTGTCCTGTCATCCAGATCCCAACACATTTAGGTGGAAAGAATTGAGAGTCGTTTTACAAGTAGTTAATTTTGTTAGGGCAACTGAAAGAGACTGTAGATCCTAGTATGCTATGTAAATGTCACCCATTTGTTTTGCCAGTAGATTTGGCTTCGTAAATTGCAAAAATTATTTAGTTAACAGATTTCGACCGTGACAGAAATAATTCTTGTGTGCACAGCACAAATCAATGTTTTCTCTACTGACAGAATTTCTTTTATGATAAGATAATATGCGACCTACTGATTACACAAAATTGTCAACTATCGGTACCTAAATTGAATTTGTTTTAATTCCATTCAATGAAATGTATTGTCATTTTCCTTATTAAGTTTGGATTTTTCAAATAAAACCAATTATCTACACAAACTTTGTTCAAGTACACAAACTTTATTTATTATCACATTAAAATATTATCTCAATTCTCCTATGAAGGCAGCGGAAAGTGGCCGAAATATTGAGATTATTTGATAAAGTTTGTGTACCGTCCTAAGAGAATTATTTGTTTTCATTTGTTTATGTAAAGCTAACACCAGTGAAACGGAATCAATAAAATATTTGATGCATATTGATGCATTAAAACTCTGTTTCTGGTATTGTGTCCACCTCCTCCACTTCTTGCACCTATCATGGCGTCATTGAACGGCCTTCACGATCACCTCACGGCCTCCCGAGTCCAAAACAACGAGTAAAAGTAGTGCATCACGGCATGGTTTAGCTCAGTCACTGCCCATTAGACTCACTCTTCTCGGTCTTCAATCATCCTCGCACGAGACAAAAACACAGAACCTTGATGATGCAGGTAACTTCATCGGCAGAAAGAAGAAACAATTGCGTCTCTTTTTAATTGTGGCCTTTGCACCAAATTTTGTTGCTCCCAAATAACGAGTAGTCATGCAGAAACAAAGAAATTTGAAAAATGATGAATTAGTCTCAAATGAAACAAAAATAGAATCAGAAGATTTATTGATGAATCACTATTTCAATTCTGTAATTTCATAAATCTAAATTATTATGAGCTACACATTTGACAATTTCCGGATACATTGTATTCCAAATATTTTTTACAGTGTATATGTATACCATTAACTTCCAAAAGGCCTACGCAATTAATATTATTTACAGTATCAATGTTTTTGTAATCGTTTTTACGATCAGAATAATTTTATAACGATTATAAATGTGTAGGTTTTAAAAATAAAGAACGAACCTTCAACACCACGTCAGGAAGTATTAATTAACTTTAACAGCAATCTTCTAGGAAAACGCTATATGTGTAACGCGTAAGCGTTGATATGCAAGCTATTTTCATGCACAATGTGCAGTAGTTGCTGCTCTATTCACTCTGGAGCTCTGGAGTTAAAATAAAGCCCATTCATTTTCAAGTGGTCAAAGGTGTAGTGCATTTACTTTTTTGTTTCCAAAAATCAAGTTTGGACCCATCGCCGAAGTTTGTATTTAAATGTCGGTCTCAATCATACAAAATTAGGTATATCTTGATCGGACAAAAGTTTATTTGTACTTTTCGACCAATCAGTGGATGCTCAAAAACTGAACAGGCCCATGTTAGTGTAGTTTGTCATTATTTACCTAACACGCTGAATAGATATTTTGTTACTGGAAAGAATGGTCCCACAAAAAGTGAATTTTTGATTTTTACCCAGATAGGGAGTTGTTATAAAATAACATTAATTATATGAAATTTAATGACGTAAAGTTCACAGCTTAACCTAGACTTTGTACTGATATCTAGTTAACAATTTTTACGATTAAACCCGCAAGGTTGTTCCAGCCTCTGGGCTGTATCTTTCCTCGATTGATAAGCAAGATAAGATGAAGTGGCTAATAAAGATCTGATCTCAACTCTGAAGGTCCAGCACATGAGGCGATAGTAAGTATGAACCTGTACGATTGTAGCATTCAAAGATGCACAAGCTAAGATGTTACTTGGGATGTTCGATATAATCATCATAGTTCTATCAATGTGCAATATAATGTTCCATGATGATATTTTATACGTAATTTATATTGTGAAGGAGGCATAAATACAATATAAACATGTTTTATGGGAAGACCTTGGTAATGGTAATTGCACCATTGATATATGATTGCAAATTAAATAATTTAACTACGAGTAGATTTTAATTAATGAATATAAATTATAAACAATACTAAAGATTGAAATTATGCAAGACCCTGTGAATTTTATACTTTTTGAGTTGTCAGTTGGGATGACTGTTTTGAGTAGGTATCACAAGAAAATGCATTTTTCTTTTGAAATATAAGTTAGTTTCATTAAACGTCACAACTCACAACTCATCTGGGTGCTTATTTCGTGTTCGTAGAAATGTTCACCATGCGGAATTGCGTCGAACATTTTTGAATGCGATTTCCACTCCAGAATATAAGCACCGACGCCCTTCAACGAGTTTTCAATGGGATAGGTGTTGAACAACATTTAGCATATAGCAACCATTGCCAGTACCAGTAGAGCAAATAGTGTAAATGTTTCTCCAATTTTAAAATAAATCAATTTAATTTCCTTTACGCCCGTGTCACAGTATAAAATTTATAACTTTAGGTACATTTGAATTTTGATATTGTCAGACTCAAATATCTTCCAGACTGGAAACAAAACTTAAAGAGCTCGAAGAGTCGGTTGCACTCGAAGTAAACATAGAGACAATATTTCCTGAATACCGTCATAACGTTCCTAGTATCATTCAAATAATGATTTAAAAAAAATAGTTAGCATATAGCTCATTTCTGAGTCGAGCTTAGCAATACAATAATACAACAACTTATAAATTCAATATTTGCGTCCAAATTCGTGTCAAACTGAAATGTTTTCTTTCAGCTTTGACATGAGTTTGGGCACAAATATAGTCGTTATAAAGTGGTGTTTATTTTGCTATTGTCGACTAAAAAAATAGTTTTGCTAATTATTTTTCATATTTTTCATAACTGGAATGGTACAAAAGTTATGACGTTATAGGAACCATTAAATCCAATGTTTACCTTCGAGTGCAACCGACTCTTAAGTTAATTTTTATTTGGGAATTCCTATCGAGCGTAACCTCCAACAACTCTAACAAATTCTCGTCGAGTTTCAAATTCTTTTCTTCTTGCGGAATGCGAGTGCAAGGGAGTTAGCTCTCGAAGGCCACCTCTGGAGCATAAAGTGTAACGCCAGTTGCACTGTTAGCGGCCGATGCAGTTGCATAGTGCAGGTAATATTCGCGTGGCCCACATATCAACCAGGTCAGGAGTGGCGGACACTCACACCCGCGATCAGGCAAGGTCTCAGGAGAGACAATTACACTTGCAAAACCAACAGCCGAACAGAAAGGCGATCGATATTCAATCATATGTTGCCAGCGATCATTATTTACTCATTTGTGTTCATACTTTTTTGTACAGTACCATTTTCTGCTCGCGAGTAACAACTATACTCTCGAGAATTGGTAAGAATATAGGTAAATATAACAAATAAAACAAGTATGGATGACAAATTAGCTTCAAACTTTATACAGCCAAATGTATTAACCAACTCGATTTCTATTGTGTTCGACGGTGGGAGAGGTAGAAATCTATGTCCATTTTCTTGTTTTGCGTTACCCACTTTTCAATCATGTAATCTAGTTCTATCAACTGCAATTTGACGTGTTCACTTAAAAAATACGTGTGTCACCAATCAACCCTACAAAATATGATTGGATAAAGGGAGAATACTAGATTTTGAGCTCACTCAAGAATCATTGAAATGGACATCGGGCCCACTACTTCTGAGGTACAGAACATAAAAGCATTAATTACGAACACGTAATAAACAATCTTGTTTCCAAGTTACTCTTTTATTGACGGACTGTTCTATAGTCCAGTTTGTTCAGTGAAGCAGAAGCTATCGGCTGACTATATGTTGGATCATCTTCTAAAGAAAACATCCAAGATAATAAAATTCTGTATATATATTTATACTTTCTAAACGCTTTTATGATGTTCGAGGAATGCGGATTCGCGAAGAGTTGATAGAATCATAGAGATTAATAAACTACTTATCCATCTCTGTGATGGAATCGAGCCGAGAAGTCTGAAGCATGAAACTAAATCCTGGAGACTTCAATGCGCGGAAGAACATTAATAAACTCAAAACCACGTCAGAACTTCAACGTAACTCCATCAATATTCCGTCAAAACCAATCAATTAAATGAGAATAAAACTACACGGCAATATTTAACAGTTGCTAATCTTGAATTATGACATGTTAAATAGTCATAATCCCCGCTGTGAACGAGTTATTTGATTTGATTTCGACGCCAACACCGCTTGTTATTTGTTCAACCGTCAACGTTCAAATCGATCAGTTATTCCACCCTCGCTCGAACTCCTGTTGAATTCATCTTCATTGACGCAAACAGTTCACAGAAATAATCAATTACAATCATGCTGGGCGGTTAAATAAGATGCATTGACTCTCTCAAGACAAATTGCAACGAAACTACTATTATCTAACGACCACATATTGACCACACAATAATAATATTCGGTTTGAACGACCTTCAACAAAGAATAATTATATATATATGAAGATGGCTTTTTTATAGTTGAATTAAATCGTCTTTAGCCCTGATGTTAGTGTATAATTATGTTGATGGAGAAGATAAAGTGAATACTCTGAGTAAAGTGTTTCGCGACAGAAACATACGGTAAAGTCAACTAATTGTCAAGTTAATAACAAGCTTCTAGGTGGCAAATAGTCGTGATAAGGCTATTAACAGGCGGGCAACACCCAGATTTTTTACTGGTTTATTCTGATTGGTGGGCTTTATTTAATCAGAATAAATAAAACGAGAATGGATCCAGTTATGATATCCCACGATAATAAAATATATCTACTTGGTTTATTATTCTCGTAAAATGCAGTATCATGTCACGTCCTTATATCGGGTAATGCTAAGTAAACAATTAAATTAATTTACTCTGGTCCATATGTAGATCATTAGAAAAGTAATTGTATTGCTATTTGTAAAACGTAATTATGAAGAAATCATATTTGTCCGGGAATCGTTCGAAAAGTTGATGAAAATTGACTGATCCAACAGCTATCATGTATTGAGAAGTTTAAGTATGAGTTTCTTGTTAATTATGAGGCATTGAAGACTTAAATATTGTTAATTAACACGTAGCTTTTAATGAGAATATGAGAATATGTATAAACTATTGCAATTCATGATTGAGTTGTGTTGAAATGCTGGTCTGATTTCAAATATGAATTCCCAATCATGTCGATCTACTTTTAGAATGCTAACAAAAGATTGTTTGTCTTTAAAATATTTACAATTAAAAGGCAAGGCTTTGAAGGATTTATATCTAGGTAATTATAAGCAGTCATTAATTTACTATAACTTATTACGAAAATAAACATTCTTTACATGAATGAGAATTACCATAAGATAAGTACTACTTACTGCTGAATATTGCAGGCAATAACGTCAGTTATGCGTGAAGGAGGTATGCTCATTATAGCCTTTTAAAAATGGTTATCAAGCTGACAACAAATATAGAGACAATTTAATTTGTATTTCAGAAAACACATTCTACGAATCTCATATTTAAAAAAAAATATTCCGGCGTTATACAATATATCAAATATAAAAGACAGATTTTAAAATCAATTATCTTAGTTATGTTAATTGTGTATTTATATGTTAATTGGTTTAAACAAGGATCTATTCAGCACATCGTATTTCATTTAGACACAAAGAAGGAGTTTGAATAATCATAGAGTTCCGGAGTTCTATGACTCATGCAGTGACATTGCCAATGAAAGAAAATGTAATTCATCCAAACGTATTGAATGAGAACGATCAGTGTAACACGTTGATAAGCGAGCACCGATACATGCAACACCTCAAACTTGAATTCCCTTCACAGAATACGCAAGACAATTAAAAGCATACGAACCACTAATCAATCGTTCGGCTTTTTATTGCAACTTTGAAAGCCCTGGACAGAAGGCCCGATCATTTGCACTGATCATGTGATCAAGGTACACTCGACAATTCATAAAACGGTATTTGAACGAAACGGATTGGCTGCTGGTCAGGTTCATTGACAATTAATCGTTGTTATTATCAATGAAATCAGAGCTCACCTACTAGAGGTAGATGACGAGTAAGTATAGACTTCATCAGATGATACCATCTCATTTTTTTCAGACAATCAATTTTTTTCAAATACCGTTTTATAAATTGTTGAGTATACAGGTATTTTATAAACTTTTCGTAGCAGATTTCGTTGCTAATATTTTGCATCCTATGCCTTACCTGCTCAACTACATAAATCAATTTTTTGTTAAACCAATGGACCAATCTTGCTAAAAATATTTAGGTACCAAACTGGATAGATTAATCTTTTTTAAAAACATTGACCTGTTCCCTTACTTTATTTGACCTGTAATGCGAAAGAACAGACAAACATACAAACAAATATAAAGACAAATAAAAAACAGAGATTTGAGCCATACGCTTGAAGTATTTTAACACGTTTTATGAGAACTAAATAAATTGACTTCAGAATGTTGGTTCTTTCAACAATCTCAACGTTTCATCTCGAGCTTCAACGGAAACACTATAATCTAATAAACGGTAGTTCTAGATACTAAAGCGAGCCCGGCAAATTGTTACGTCTAATGTTCCAACTAATAATTAACATTATACAGCACGTTACAGCTGCTCCGTGTCAGCGCCAGAAGCTGCCCACAGATCTTGCGGGAGATTATTAATTGCAGTCTGAGAACAATGCATCATCTCCTTCCCGTTCAATCAGATATTAACATATGAGGAGGAGAGCTGAGAGATGAGTTGTTGCAAGGTGGAGAGATAATCAATAACAGATCTCATCAATACCAATGTACCATTACCGAGATCATCTATCACATGGAAGAGGTTAAATTGAGTTCTGGCCAAAGATATGATGTCAGTACACAATATTACGTACCACGCTAATGCGACCAAATGTTGTAATAATTATTTGAAAAAATACATTTGGAAAATTACATTAGTTCGTTTGGTCGGATATTTTTCACAACGCACATCCCTTGCTTACATCCTGACTCCATGGAAGTTTTCCACAGACACCTACATTCTTTTGTCTGATAAAAAGTGCTAGTCTTTCTTAACATACAAGATGTAAAGATTGGTCTGCAAGAGACTTTAGCGGTGGTTTTGGTAGGTGATGAAATCTCAGATGATATGTGATAATTTTGAGATAAAATCCAAAATATTCATGTGATTTTTTCTCAGTAATGTACTTTCTGTTTGTCGCGAAGAAGTTTTGATGATAATGAGAAGATGGTGTTGAGGATTAGGTAATGATGGACAGAAGAAGGAGATGGTCGTGGCCTAGTAGTAGGGAACTTTTGCCTCAGGACTGAGGGAAACCTGAACCCCTCAGTCAGGAAGAACTGAGCTGGAATTGAACCCGAGACCTCATGGTGCAAGTCCTGTCTGAGCCAACTTGCTTCGTCTGTAATGCAGTTACATTTTCAGCCTAGTTATAGAAATTTCATATAAAAATCTCTGTAAACAATGGCTTAATGTCTACTTTTTGTGTGTTCGTAAATCGTTTTTTTTTTACCCACCACAAGTTGTATGTAAGCAAGCATCGTATGCTAATGAATTGTTCACTTGTGGCTTACAAGACAATGTGATTAACATGTGCAATGGAGATGCTCGGACGATAGCTGCTTTCGAGCTAGAAATAGAAATTCTACGTCTAAACTAAACTACTGCCCCTAAAGGGGGGTATGAGGGTGTCGTATTTATACCCATAATTCAAACGTGATTTTACATCAAACGTGACAATTTTATCTTGAAAGAGTGTCTTCCGAAAATTATTCGATTTTTTGTGTGGAAAATTATACGTTATTTGAGGAATTTCTTGAGGTCCAATTTTTACACTATATACATCCAAGAGGGCTAATTTTGGTCACGAAGAATGGGCAAATGACGTCAAAAACTTTATGACTATACTCGGTATATAGTCTCGTCTCTACTATCAAAATATGCATTTTACACATTTGATGTGTTCAGGATCCCCCCCCCCCCCCCCCCCCCCCCAAAATTATGGAACAATTCACTTGAAGTGCGTGTTACCATCTCTATAACGAAATATGAAGAAAAAATGGTATCACATCCTATAAATAGAATTGCGTGATTCCTGCCCGAGCGAAAACCTCAGCTCGAAACATTCTATTGGTTCAATCACATGTATTAGTCGGGTGGTAATTGCTACCATTGGGCTGCATTCAGCCCGAGGGAGAATGTCGGCGATTTGTATGCTAATACAGCGGCATGCAGTTGTCCGGATATGATTCATGCTGTTCTCATTCTTTGTGGTTTTCCTTGCAAAATCAGGGTGGATCATTTAGTTATTCACGAAGCAGAACGCTGTAAACCCAGTGGTCGTCTTTACTGACTGACGTTTTGCGAAGACTGTCAAAGTTGAGAGAAATTATGGGAAGGTTTCATTCCTCCGCCAGCCATCCTTACATGATCTGCCGCCATTAGTTGCAGAACAGTGTGGACTATAATGAAATAAATATTTTACTCACTAAACATTATTCGATTTCGTTTTATTTTCGTTCTGTTTGCGCTGCAAGCTGTCAGACAGTTCCTCTGATCACGCTGAACTTTGGCCAAAAGGAATACAATTCCAGAGATATGAATTATTCATCATCGTTTTTATCATGAGTTATGAATACATTTCTCTGAAT
Source organism: Leuctra nigra (assembly GCA_934045905.1). Classification (NCBI taxonomy): domain Eukaryota; kingdom Metazoa; phylum Arthropoda; class Insecta; order Plecoptera; family Leuctridae; genus Leuctra; species Leuctra nigra. The sequence goes on from OW203761.1 coordinate 53,699,015, forward strand.
GGATGTGCTCATTCAAAGGTAAACAAACTTTTACACCTTTAATTAATATTTTAATGGGTTCGTAGCATCTTGTATAAGTTTTGAAAACAACAATTCCTAATTTGTAACGAACTTTGAGAAAAAGTGTATGGAAAGGAAAGGAGCTTTCACACATTCAAGTTCCGTACACAAAACAGAAAACGCGTTCTCTTCCAAAGTTCATTTCTCAATTCTCAGAGCCTTTTCAACTTCTAAACTTTGTTCGAACAAACCTCCATGGACTAACAAACATCTTTCCAAGCCCGAAGCAGTAATGTCTAATTACTCTCTTGATTACTAAACTGCAACACAAGCAATCCAAGTATAAAATCCATTACAATTAGTCCTAACAATGGACGTAAAATTATTAAATGATATTTCTTCTAACCACACCCAGCAACGTAGGCATATCTGACCTTGCCTGGACGACCTTGAGCCAGGTTCCCTTAGCAAGTTCCTGGTGACAAACTCTAGACCCTGACCTTACCCAGCTCCATCTAGCAACGTGACTGATAATTACTATTATTCAGAGTTAATCTAATAAGAGCATTGGAATGAGAGAACCTGTACAGGTGCGCTGTGACAGAATGACTGACATTTTCACGCTAAATCATGCGGTTTTCGACGCGCACGTGAGCGGAGACACGGCACTTCCGGTGCTTTTGTTGCGATATGAACTACATACTAATAGTAATATTCATTCTATTGTCATTCATGCTAATCAGACTTCCAATTAAGTAGTTTGTTACAATGTGGTTAAGAATGAATGAGTGTAGTAGGAGTAATCTCTAGGACTTCCATTCAGGAGGTCCCGGGTTCAGTTCCTCAGTCGACCTTTCTGACTGAGTTTTCTTGAGGTTCCCTCAGTCGGGAGAGAAATGTTGGAAGGTAATAGGTCACGACCTCCACCTTCCTACCGACCATACTATTATTCAAAATCATCTCAGACAAATCCTAGTTGGAAAAGGTGGAGGCGCCGCCGTGGACATGATCTAATGGAAAACATTTTCCTCCTTTACGTTGCTTTGTTTGGAGATCAAATTTCATGTGGGCACAATACTTCTCCCAAATATCTTATTTATCCAATTAATTTATGTTATTTTAACAACTTTTCATTCAATCACGTAGTATGTATTGAGCGAATAACTGATAAAATTGCATATATATATATATATATATATATATATATATACAAGATAATTCGGAATTGGTGATGTTCTGAGTAAATATTTTTGTTTTATGTACTTTTATGTCACCTTTTCATTGATATAATAACGCGAGTGTTCTGTGAGTGTTCTTCATACAATTCAGATGACGTGACTACATCTTTGTGTAAAGTAAACAGATGTAAATAGAAATTGATATGATGATCAGATAAGACAGGTGCTTACAGAGTGTTGTATGGGGCTAACCATGGGTTCTAACCAGTTGAAATTGCCTGCCCTGAGGGCGGAATTTACATTTGCCTCTGGCTTGGCTATATAAACACTACGCCCTGAATTTAAAAAGCTTCTTCTTGGGAGTATTTCATTGAATACATGAAATTAATTAGGCGATGACTAATAATTTTGTGGTTTGAAATGCTTTCGCGTATCTTTTATGTAGTTGAAATGTGAATCTGTATGTGTCAGTGACTGTAATATTGATACGGGGTTTCTACTGGTAAATGTTACCTCGCCATCGTAGTGGAGTACTTGGCTTTAGCTGGATGCATAATGATTTATGATGGTATAATGGTACGATGCACAACTGTCACAAGCGTCACAAGGTTTATGGTATATGGTAAAAGCTGAAATATGAATTTAACTAATTCCATTTTTATTGCAAAACACGACAGACCAATAAGAAGAGAGCAGAGTAGGAAATTTTAAAAAAATCATATGGGAAACTGAAAAGTTTCTTGAAATAATTTTAGTGGAAGCATTACTTGATATTTTTGCCTGCATTGCCCATTTAATTTTATCACACGATAAGATGAAATGGAAACAAAAAGTACGACGTGGTGTACGTTGGCGTACGTGTACGTGGTGAATTGCATGTGGTGAAATAATCACGTGAAATAAGCAGTTCTGTACTGGACACTATTATATCTCATTGAACACTGTTTATTTACCAATCAAATGAGCGCATCCATCTTTAAACTTTGAAAACAAAAAATTATTTACTTTCGTAATTCTTGAAATGTCACTAAAATAATCACACAGTAAAACAATATAGCTTGACATGAAACTAAATATGACTGCGTTTGAAGCGTGGTACCTGAAGTAGTTGATCTTGCAGCTGTCACGTGACCATGCAGTACTGATAGAGGCGCCATCTTTAGCGCCTCTCTGTGCTTCTCGGTCAGGAATGCGTGGAATGCGTGTTACATTATCCCAACCAACACCCTGTTATTACTAACATTATTCCAATTAGTCAAATACGGCGATAACAATGGAGGTTTCAGACAACCAAACATACGAGGAAATTAATCATGCAAAACGGTAAACGCCTTCGTTTCGTAGCAAAGCATTGGATTCAGAAGCAACACGCAACTCTCCGAGCAGCAACAAGTGGTCGGGTCGAGTTGACTGAATCATGTTCAGATAACAACACACTCATTCCATCAGGCAATGCAGATTACAAGAACAAATTGGGATATTTATACAAGTCATAGGAAGAATATTCATTTCTACTGAGATAATGACGGTGTGCTGCTCGTAAGCAAGTCATTTGTGAACGTTTTTTGTTGCTTATTTCACGTCTAACTAGAAGCACGCTTGTAATAACGCGTTGATAAGCGAGCACGTGCCATGATCTGTAGAATTAGATTAGAGAGGCACAACACCAACAGTGTTACAAACAACATGATAAATGAGTCATCCAAAATGACGGACTATTTTAAAGAAAACTAGCAGTGAAAACGAAAATACGTATCAATCAAAAACATCGAAACTACACATTTATTCCTGACAACTTCCCAATTAATAGTGTTGAAAATATCTCATTTTGATGGAGCAACTTTGCCAAAGCAGTAAAGCTCTGAACTTGGCACACCGGAGATCTGCTCGGTTCCTGAGACTGTCATTCCTGCCTGAGCACTTCTTGTAGCAGTTCTTCTGATCCCTCAGCTGGAAGGCAAATGATTGGAAGGTTCCTACTAAGGCTACGGCCGCCTCCTTCCCACTGTCAATCGCTACTCATCAACATATTCTCTCAATTATCATCCTAAGGCGAATAATCTGGAATTGTGTTTTGTGTGAGCGACGTGCAAGAGTCCCGGGTTCAAGGCCTGGTCGGGGTTGAACAGCCTCCATGTGATTCATCTCACTTGTGCAACCCACACGCATCTTGCGCTGACATCTTCTTGCCCGCGCAGATGTCGACCAGAACTGCATTCACTCTCCGTACATGGAACCTCGAGTCACTGGAACATAAGACAAGTCGTGGTCTGCATTGTCATCCGCGCTTGGGACTATGCTTTCGTCGATCTTCAAGGACGCCATTTTACACCAAATTCTGGATTTAACGACAAATACTTCAGTTTGCGATTAGATCATGTACACACACATTTGATAATCGACTAGATCATAGCATATAATTGTTGTACTTTGTCAGGTTTCCCTGCAATCTGGTAAAATATGTGACAATCTCTGCAGGTTGGTGAATAATTTGACATTGGTCTAAATGTAAGAATTCGAGGCGGCGTGCTTTGTCAGCTTTAGCTAATGCCAAACAAAAGAATCGATTGTCGATGGTTTTAGCCAACCATCAAGGAGGTTACGAGACCGAACCATCCCATAGCATTACACTTCGGGACTGCATAATGGTTGTGCCGCTATAAGTTGTAAAATTGACCCCCCCCCCCCCCCCCACTCTCCGCAGTGTCATACTTTGTCACACTCTTCAACCCCCCCGCCGTAAAAGGATATCACAACATCGATCCCGTCTTCCCTCTCATAAATAGATTTGGCTGCCCCCAATATGTATGAATTTATACCACTTTTTGAGAAATATGGTTCCAAATCCAATGTAACTATATTGATGTTTAACGTCGCACTGATCTGCGACTTCATGGCGACGGGATGGAAGTTGGAAAGGAGGCGGTCGTGTGGCGTTTAAACATATCCAGCATGAAGTTAGAGATACCACGAAAGAGTCTTGGGTAGGATGGAAGTCTCAGCGAATCTAACCATGGATTCAGCCAACTCGCTTGTTTCAGGTGTGAGTTACTTTATTTGATTTGGAAAATGTGCGGCTCCTCATCTTGAATACGCTCATACTTCCTTGAAAATATGTATTTTGATCATTATTTTCACTAACTTATAGAGAGAAATTCAAATTTTATTGACTGCTGTCCACAATACATGGTTGACCATTGAGATCCAGCTTACTTATCAATATAAAATACATTAAAATTAATAACTAATGAAATATTTATGAATGAAGTTAATTTGTTTTAAAATAAAAATATTGATATTTACAATTACTTTCTATACAATACTAAAAACTATTATTATAAAGGTATTACTACCAATATCCACAAAAATTGTCAAAGTCAAAGAACATAACCTTAATTTCTGTGTTTGATAAAATTTTAGTGTACTTATCAGTGAATGATTTTTTTTTAAATCCTGTCAATCTTTGCCTTTATTTATTTAAATCTTGACATTACACAGAAAAGTTGACCAGAGCTTGTGACCAGAGTTGTAAGCACTGGCCAGTGACATATAAACCTTATATACTAGTAGCTTTATATGTCACTACTGGCACAGACCTTCGACCATGGCATAGACATGTATACAGTAGAGCAAGTCTTTCAATTCAGTTTGGTCCTCTAATTTATTTCACTTATCAAAAAGAAGTGTCTGCTATGTGCAAATGAGGTGGTCTAGACCGAATGCCGCGCATACCTTCTGCCCTGCTACTCGCAGTGCATTGTGTGCTAATGGCGCGCAGGAATAGCAGAGCAGAGAATGTGGCGTTTAGACCGACTAGCAGGGGCGTCGATGTCAATACATTACCTCCCGGATCTTGCCGAGCTAGAGGTGTGACTGCAATTCGGATGTCAAGCAGATACAAGCTTGTTACTGACGTTTGTGTTGTAGAACTGTCATTTATCATCATGCGTTGTTTTCAACGAGCTTTAAGAACTTTGTCTTAGTGGCATTTCTTGAAGGCAATCTTTTGTAATTTTCTGAAACTTTTATGACTTTCGGAAAACTTTGGCTTTAACCTTGACTCTGGGCATTGCTTGAAGGTACTCTTATGAAACATTTTGTCTAATTTGCAGAGAATTTACATTGTATTTCCTGGGCCAATTTTCAATGCCATTTCATTGCAATTTGAGTTGATTTTACTGAACTTTTTGTGCAATTTGCATTCTATACTGTGATGACTTTCAGAGAACATGAAATGATCAGGAATACAAAAATACCTAAATAAACTCTGACATGACATGAGAAATAATGAACTGCAACGAGCTTCTGAATTGTAGCATAGCTAATAGTTACTGCAAAATGTTGCTACCATCGGATGCACATTGTGGTGTATTAGATACGGAGTCGAAGATAAAACAAAAATTTCTTCTATAAGGATACACAATGCGTATACCATTTTATAAAATAGTAATTGGTATAAATAATTGAATAATACACCTAAACTAAAGATATTTCTTAAAACTTTGACGTGATTCAATATTAGATTATTACGTATATAGAACGTTGGCATCGTCACAAAACCAGTCACAATGGCTGTGCAAATCTGGCTTTTACTACCATTACATAAAGGTAAAAACAGTTCGGATCAAGGTTGCACTTGTCCAGTACCTCGGGCTGATCTTGCCCTATTAGGAGGCTGCTCTTGGATCTCGATGTGACCGCTTGATCGTGGAGGATGACATTTGTCATTCCTCTCTAATCCTCACTTGGAACAGTTCTGTCTGCCGTTACTTCAAACAAACATGAATAAGATTCACCTGCAACGTCATCATTCAGTTACTCGGCTTGTTTTTCTACGTTTACAAGATGCTTTTCTTGTTGAAGGAAGCGGGACTTCGAAGTGGATTTATTCAACTAGATTACAGCAGCGTTTCAGTAGCTGTTACTTGTAACGTACTAGAATTCACGTCATCAATCTTATTTCAAGATCTACTCGTATTTTATATTTTTTTTTCGAAAAGGCTGAAAGATTTCTAAGAGAAAAACACCTTAATATACTCAAATGAATCCTGCGAATCTCACTATACTTCAGGAGCATCAATATAATCGTAATGAAGATAGCCTAGGTTACACGGTTCATTGTTTCATTCAATTCATTGAGTTAAATCGTTGGGTTCAACGAATGTAACCGTGTAGATGCGAAATTGAACGAAAGTACGTTTCATTTAGAACTGCTCATATTTTTCCTTCAATTAAATGATTATTGAATTCAATTAATTGAATGAAACATTATATCGTGTATTCTATAGGCTAAAAAATAATGAATGTCGTAAAAGAAGAGCATAAAAATATGATGCAACTAAAGGACTAATGCTGAAGCTCTGAAAGTTCCTGAACCTAACCGAATTGCTAAAATATTGGTAAAACCTCGAGATTACAAAAGTTTCCTATACTTTAGGTACTGATTTATACTGAATCCTACTGATTTAGTATGTAGTATGTTGATTTAGTATGTTTATGTATAATTTAGTACTATGGGGTTTGAGGATTTAGCAAAAAGTTTGGAGAATACGTATGTTTTTAGACGATCTCTATGTTTTTGGTGGAGGTGCCGTGTTCAAGCGCAGTAATTTGGTAGCTTATCTTCGTCTGTATTTCATAGATTTTATTGGTTCATTTTAATACTCAGTCTTGTGTTAATTTACCAATGAAAACACATAATTTACATACAATTCCAATGAAACAAGCATGTTATTGGTAATTCCACTCCACAGCAACTTCCTTGCTTTTTAATGGCACTGCATGCTGAATTGAGTGGGCTTCTATCTCTTCTGTCTTCTGCCCTAATTACGATGGCAATCGAATAAATTGCCGGCTGTAAATGGACTGTAAATAGTGATTTAGACGCATAAATATTGCAAATAGCGCCGAAACGCTCCTGGTGTTTTCTAAATTATGTTATTATCCGAAGCTTGTTTGAGGAGTGGATGTGTTATTCGGCGATGAATATTTTCAGTAATGGAAATTGTTTATAATTACTTGCATGATTGTAATTACTTTATCAGCGCACTGATGTTCAAGGCAATCGTCGTATACTTGGTATTTAAAGAAGGGAATTATTTATAAATTCAAGTTTTTAATTGCAGCAGGAAACTATCTATGCACTATCATATTTTAATTGTGGTACTAACACATTTTTTGTTATTTTTTGTTGTTGAAGAACTTCTCGAGGATGGCAAATCTTTTATTTTATGCTGATTCACTAACTTGATATTAAAGTGCATTGAATCTTCCTTGGATATTTATGCTTCGCTCTTGTATATTATAAGTAGTCTTACCATATAGATGCAACAGGTGAATGAATCTTGAATGTCTTTTCTTCTGTCCGCAGGTTGTGTTTTGGCAATCCTGCGCGCCCACTCGGAGTCACCCAGCCGGAGGTCCCCCAGCCAGGGGTCGTCGGTTCGACTCCGGGTCGTCGTCAGCCCGACGCCGGGATGACCTCCTCGTTGGGAGTGACTTCCTCGACATGTACATCGGTTCGCCCGCGCGCAGTCGCCGCTACCCTCTTGACGGCCGCCGCAACCCTCCCGACGTCCGCGTCGACCGCATGTCGGGTCTGATCCGGTCGCGCGACAGAGCCGAGAACTCTGACGACTACCAGCGAGGAGTTCGTCGGGTCGCGCAGACCCCCCGCGACGACGATGCGAGGGCGGAGAAGACCATCAACGAGGCTATGGAGTCCGACAAGCTGTTCGGGAAGAGGACGGCGCCGCGCGCCAGTGCGGCGACGTCGTCAACTAGTTACCCCGAGAGCAGCACTGACGAGGACATTACAGCGACTTCTACAGATAGATTAAGTGTTAGTGACGTTTCTACGAATTCCGGAGTGCCAGTAAATCATTTCCATGTGCCAGTTCTTCCTAAATTCTCAGTCAGCTCTTCCGTTCAGAAGATTACATCAAAACATAGGCAAAATGTGAGACATTTCGTTTATCAAAGCACGCAAAATCCAACTACATTTTCCGATGCTTTTCCTTCGACTAGTCAAGACTTGATCACTGAAGAGATGACGACAGATGCCAAGACGTCGTCTTCGCTGGACTTTCAATCCACTTCAAGCGACATCTCTCCACATGACGTCACCACCACCACGTCACTGCCAGAGCTCGACTCCACTGAGGCGCTGGAGGATTGGTCCACGAAATCAGACGCATCGACGCTCGGCGCTCCGCGAAATTCAGACGAAACTCAAACAGCAGAAACTCCAGAGAGTGTAGAAACTGAAACTCCGACTCAAGTTGTTTCAGTGCGAGTTTCTTCTTCAGTAGCTCAAACCCCGAGGTCGTTTCGAACAAAACAGATAGAAGTTCACAACTCAAACCCAACAGAACCTCCGGCGGAAGTCGAGCAGAACGCCGTACTCGAGCTGGAGGAAGCTGCCGGCTCATTGGTCGTGGAAGAACAACCTCCAGCGACGTCGATCCAGCGTCACGACTTCAGCGTCGAGGAAGCGTCGCCGTCGGAAGTTACCGCCGGTCCTCATCCGGTCACCGCCTCCGATCCGCAAGTCTCCCCCGTCAGCTATCAGACGAGCGTCACGACGGCGACGTCAGGGAGTCGCTTCCAGTTCTTCAGCAAGCCGCCGAGCTATCGTCGAGGACTGTCGTACCTGCGCAGAACCTCCACCGATGCGTCGATCCCGGTCACGGCGAACCCCAGACGTCACATTCCTCTGCACGCGATCCCGAGAGCCTACATCCCGAGGAGCTCCACCTCCTCGCCGTTGACGTCTGGACGAGAACCGGTCTCCGTTGCGGAGTCCATCCAGAGGTCTGTCATCGCAGACCAAGACCAGGACGTGGACGACTCCAAGGACAGAGTTGAGGGCGCGCGCGGGATAAAGAGCTTCCAGGCAAGAGACTCAGTTGGGAAACGCTACGGGCAGCAGGAGAAAGTTTATGAACAACCGGAAAAAGTATACGGTGAGCCTGCAAAAGTGTACGGAGAGCCATCGAAAGTGTACGGTGAGCCTGCAAAAGTGTACGGCGAGCCTGCAAAAGTGTACGGCGAGCCTGCAAAAGTGTACGGCGAGCCTGCAAAAGTGTACGGCGAGCCTGCAAAAGTGTACGGCGAGCCTGCAAAAACCTACGGCGAGCCTGCAAAAACCTACGGCGAGCCTGCAAAAATCTACGGCGAGCCTTCAAAAATCTACGGTGAGCCTGCAAAAGTCTACGGCGAGCCTGCAAAAGTCTACGGCGAGCCATCAAAGAGCTACGCAGAACCCGAGCAGAACTACGAAGTCGACGAGGCTGTCAGCGTCAACACCAACGGACGCGCCCACGGCGTCCAGTCGACGCCTCCGACGCCCTCGGACGCGGGGATGAAGGTGTTCGACACGCGACAACAGGACCCCAACCACAAGTTCGGCTACGTCGTCGAGGGCCGCGACTACCGGAAGTACCGCGTCGAGGAGCGTACCTCTGACGGCTTCATCGTCGGCGAGTACGGCGTCGTGTCGCACGACGGCGGCAGTCTGAGAGGCGTCCGCTACACGGCCGACGGCACCATCAATCCCAGACTCATCTACGACACGCTTCTCAAGTTCCTCTCTCTCTAAACCATGATGCTCAAGACAGAAATGTGACACGGAAATTTAAAATTGCTTATTATCAGTCATTAATCAATTATAAGCTAATCTTGGTAGTTTTTTTAAACCATCTTGTATAACGGCCCACACGAAAGCATTAAAATGACTCTGATAAATTTAATGGAAGGTAATTAAATTTGAGCTTAGTAGTCGTTTTTTCTCCGTTCGCGGGTACGAAATACGATTTATTATATGACATTGTAGTTTTTAGTCAAACAAAGTGGCCATTTAATACTAAGTTACCAAGCCAATTATGAAACTATCAGAATCAATTATGCCAGACACGAGAATGTGCTCAGCAAGGATTAGACGATTTGCAACGTAGAGTTGACAATGAATATTTTGGATATAAATTTGATACGTTCTTGATTGAATTTGACTCTGTCACGAAGGAATGATGTTTTGCAATGACTTGACACTCGATGTGTTGCTGAAACTTCACGGACAAGACTTAGGTTTACATTGCTGTTGCGATGACAGCGTCTTGATGGTCGACAAACTCTTAAGCAATTCATTTCCGATGCAGAAACATTTACCAAATTACATATTTTTAATTATTATAAACGAAAATTCAATGATTGAAATGTCATGTTTGAACAATTTTCAATCATTTCTCAAAATGCGCTTAGCAAATTGATTTAACATTTTGATAAAGAGATTGTCCGCCATTTTCTAACCATTTGTCGCAACAGCAGTAATTAATATTATTGGGTAATTAACAATGTAGAGCATTTTAGAAGTGATCAAATTCAATGCCTTAATTAATTATGGTAACCACGAAGCAGGCTCAAATAAGTGTTCGATAAATTATTTGCTGAAGAATATCTTTGACACTCGCTAATAATTCATAACAAACTGAATAGCTGATGTTATAGGTGCAATTACTTAGAGACTTTACATTTATACAACAGGTGACAGGGAAATATATTTGGTAAAATTTGTAAGGATTAACAGATCCAAAAACATGTCGAATAAAATGTGAGCTGAAATTTGTGAACTAATAAAATAATATTTTGACAAAGTGAGTTTGTAAACGGTGTTAATTAAGGCATCTTAAGTTATTATACATTAGCATTTTTTAAATTCGTATAATTTATCATCCAAACTATTGCTTCGCCATGCCTTTGAGAGGGCAGAAAGTATATGCAAATGAACGCTCAAACTTGACATTCAAATCTGTGGCCATGTCAAGCATGAAAAGCAGTGTCTGAAATCACAGAATGATATGACGGTTTAGACCAGTTTCAAAATGAATCTCATTACCATTACGAAAACACTCCATAAACCAGGTGGGACATGAAGAATTAACTAGAAGCTCACATCCGAAAACCCAAATAAGTAAAGTTAGATAAAATGTGTCTCAAGGATGGCACCAATGATGGTGCTGGCTGGCCTTGATGCAATCGATTACATTGGCAAAGTGCGCAGAAGCGATCGACTAACGGGGAATGTGAAGAAGCTTACACGAGATATCTTTAATGCTGCATGCTTATTAAGTTGTCTTCTTTATTCCTTGCTTCAATATCTTCCAGTTATTGTATTCTTAAATCAACACTATAGATGTTGTTATTACTTTAAGAAGATAATCAATAAATGAAGTATTCATAATTAGGTGTACTTGATAATAATTGTTTACCTCATCTTGATCATTCCATTCCTAATCTGCATTTCATTATTTAGATAGGTATCCTAAATTAATGCAAGTCTGACAGGAATTTACTGGAACATTTGTTTAGTTTTTGCACAAAATCATTAGTTGAAAAGTAAAAGTAACAGCGCAAGTAGAAATTTTGGAATGCACCAACGTTTAAGCCCGATTTAGACGGCGTCATTTATTGAACAACTTCTGTGACACAAAAAACAAGAAATTGTGTCGTGTAATGCAACATTGAGTGAAAAAACCTTTGTCAAAGACTGTGTCACAGAAGTTGTTCAATAAATGTGGCCGTGTAAATCGGGCTTTAGTTACAATTTTGTAACTTTGAGACAAATCGACGAACAAATTGGACTGTATTTTCCTCCTGATCCAAGATCATTTCTCAATCGCGTTTACAATTTTCCCCTTAAATTATCGAAATAAATATATGTATAGGTATAATAAGGTACAATGATGTGTACACTATTGTGAGTTCCTGTGTTGCAGAAATTAAATCATGTAAAAATTAAACTCAATATAGGTACGATTTGAAATACTATACATTTAAGAGGGAGGATTACCACTGAAGACTTCCGCCAAAGATAAGATTGTGGCCGTCTCCTTGACGATATATTGCTGAAGCGACAGATTAGAAGAGTAATTTTTTATACCTAAACTTAAAAGTATTTTTTTTTTAAATGTTATACCCCAAAATAGGGTGTTGCATTCAAGTCAGACATTAAAAACTTGAAAACAACTCGCAACTTTTAGGAGATCAAAATTAGATGAATGATGCAAGAGCAATTAATTATTGTCGCTTCAACAATCTCCAAAGATAGTCTATCTTATCTTGAACGAGATGATTACATCCCAATAATAGCAATCCATCTTGAGTGGCCGCCACAAGCAACCTCCACGCAGCTTCCAAGTACCATCATCGGCTGTCTGCACGCAATGCTCCACACAGGAGTTCCACTAAACCGTTTTATTACCTGCAGTTATTTATAGACTGCTGATGACGTGGAAACGGCTCGTACAGGTGTGATCTGGACCCAGCCTCCTCGCATTCGACGCACTTGGCAGGAGATTCAATTTCAGTTTCATTCGGATTAGTTCTGTCTTTATGATTGACCTTCCGCTATTGCTAATGATGTCTCATGGGAGTGTGACAGCGTCGGCGATTATGGAAACGATTATTCTGTCATTGGATCAATTTAAGATCTTCGTACACAAAGAAAATTTAACTAAATTAATACTATGATTAATTTGTTTAAGAAGTAAAAGTCTCTTTTCCAATAAAAAAAATCTCAGGTTAAAAAGCTCACGCTCAATAAGTTTAAGTCTGAATTTTGTTATTTTGGCGATTATTGATTTTGACCAAATTTTACAGCGTTTAATAGGTACTATGATATCTAAGCCCGGTTATTAAATGTCTTTTGTATGACATTAATTAAATAACAGAGTTAAAGTGGTCATTTCAGGTATTTCATTGGTTGTGACCACTGCAATAAGTGTTTACTTTTGTTGATGGTTCATCGAAGATTGATAAATTACCGGGCAATCTTATTCTTATATTTTTAATTCATAAGAGCAATTACACAATTTGCAATTTTTTTTCGTTACACATTTTGGTCCTCAATCCATAATTTCATAGCTAAGAATTTAAGATCATCGATCTTGTTATGTCGGGTGAATATGAAATATTTGATCTAAAGAGCTGGATCATTTAGTTATAGTTATACCTACCCAATGAATGAAATACAATGCTATTGAATGTAGATTTACAAATCAATTATCAACGATGAATATGTGCGATTTGTTACAACTATTTTACAAAGATCAACGCGTCCAGATTAGACAAGTATAATTACCTTTAATTTGTCCATTCTGCGTCATTGACCCTGTGAAAAGAATAATTGATAAAATGAAAGTAAGATTTCATACAATTGACACGTTCACAAACAGTGCAGCAATTGTGTTGCATGAATGCACTCGGTTGTCATGCATTTCGTTTGAGAAGCTTTCACAACTTGTTTTCATCAAATTGGTTATTGTCACAAACTGAACACGACAAATGTTCAGTTTCACACAGATAATTGTTAAATAAAATAGATCTTGCTAGTTTACCTTCGACAAAATCCGTAGTTATTCAATTCCTATCTTTACATAGCTTTGCAAGACACAGATGTGAGATTTTACATTTTCTTTATTATACAACTATTACACATTGTGCATAAAGTTAGATAAAGTAAGTGGTGGAGCTAAATCAATATGAAATCACTTCTCGAAAATAACTCGTTAAAAATTAAAAATTATTCGTTAAGATTCCGATTTTTTCTGAATTTTTCTGAAGTCTGAATTAGAAATTTACGCATAAAACTAAGAGATACAGTTTTTGAAAATGGTACTTAAAATATTTCAAAGAGAAACTCATTGCTACAACTTGGTCCCTTCCAAGTAAGACAGCCATAATCCCAAATTGGCGTTTTTTAGGGTTATCCTCTTAATATGCGATTTAGAGTACATCTGATGGATGGTCTCTTAGTCCTTAACGGTCATTTTGCGTCAAATTAAATGCATACCAAATGCGGGACGCATTAATCTAAAAACTCCATGGGTGACGAGAAAAATGTTGTTGAAAAAAGTGAACTGCTGACAAATTTGTCCGTTGAATTGATCGATGACGGTGTGATTGTGATGGGACTCGCTGGGCGGGGTGGGAGCAAGGTCACCCAGACAGGCAGTGACCAACAGAGTGACCACACCCTGGCAGTGATCACGCGTCTAGTGGCCCGCTAAAGATGTGCCCGAGGACCTCTCATCCGACGACCTTGCCGGCCGCCACCGCCGCCGCCGACAAGATTCTGATGCAATTGCCCAGGTTTCCATGGTAACCATGGAGAACTCTTCCCGGACAATGTCTTATTCATAACAACATTTTGCAGTATCAAGAAGTAATTATTATGATTCAAGATTTATTTTGTATTCCTATTGGCAGATTCTTACAGTTTATAGAATTTTAGCAGATTCCTTTCTTTCATGAACATAGGTAGCAGCAAAGGAAACTCTTTGGTAGCAGCTTTGATAAGGATTTAATATTCGAAGATGGTAGGTTAGCCATTCGCTTCTCTAAATTTTGTTAGATGCACCCCCTACATATAGAATTATTTTAGAAAATACAAATATTAATACTAATTACTATTTAAAAATGTTAATATCTAAATCACCGCTGCGAAAATCTACATCATTTTACTACATCGTTTTGTTTTGTTATCACTTAAAATTTATTTTGTCGACGGTTTTCTATTTGAAATATTATGACGTTTTTTAAAGTATGGGTTTCTTAGTTTTGATTCCATCATATTTTTTGGTAGTCAATAATCGCCTATATAAGTGTTATTGGTAGTTTAAGTTGGCTTTGTATAACACCTATAACATCTTATAAAACTTATTTTGTAAAATTATTTTCCTTTCATGCATCTGTTGATCGTCATTCTGTGCTTTTGAGCAATCTTCTTTTTTAGGCAGATTCTTTTTATTCAATAAAGATTATATTCGTATAATTCTTACTGAATGAAAGTTTAAATTTTGCTAAACCACCAGGATTAGATTATCTGTACCATAGAATAAGATCCCAAGATTCAGTGGCTTTGAGTTGAAATTCAGCAAAATTATATTTCAGCCACAAGATCACTCACATCTAGCAACAACTCTGAGCCCACATGTGAAACAGAACGTTGAGTTCGGTGCAAGCAAAGCTATTCCGAACACTTGCAAGTGTAGTTGGTTATGATCTTGCTGAGGGCGCTGGGCCGCTATCACGTCGAGCATCAGCGGAACACCGCTGCGTCGTTACGATGCGAACCGATAACAACTCGCCAATGATCCGCTCGCAGACACGGCCGTCATACGTGATCCGCGCCGTCTTACGTGATACGTGACGGTCAAGGTCACGCGCCAAATCATGTTGTTGTCAGATCGAAATAGAATTGAAATAAAAAAATTGATACACCAAAACAAAACAATGAATATATGGAAATGTATGTGAATCGATTGTCTCCATTTGAAGGACGAGGCGTCAGTCAGATTTTAAAAAAAAACGAATTATCTACGTGAACTAGCCAACACCTACACTTAATTAACGTTTTCCAGAAAAATAACTCGAACTTAATCTAACTTAACGTAATTACTTCTGAACATGTTTCTCCATCATGTGCCTCTGATTGCAGTTTATTGCGTACTTTTGTTACGTCCCTGCCCTTGCAAGCTGTAACAAGACAACGTACCTACTACATACATCTTCAAGAGATCTCAAGTACAAACAAATAACTCCTTCAGTTCACATTTAAGGCTAACCTGGTCGTTTGTTCCCCCGTAAAACACCTGGGAATCGAGATAAGCTAAGAGTACATTAAAACATTGCCATTCACAGCAGTACACATAAACAAGTAGAGTATAATCTGGCATTGTCAATGTGTGATAACTGGCACCATAAGACAACTGCTACGTCTAATGGCAGCCATTTACGAGGGACAAAGCCGTAATTCAAATAACAGGTTCCAATTCTTTATCAGCTAAAATGATTTGTTCTTCGCGATGTAAAAGATCGGTTAGACAACGGGGGGCAACTCGTGTGAGTGTTGCATTATACTTTATAAAGTGCGGTCATCGTATCATGCCAAGAAAATTCTCTTTAAAACAAAAGATAAACCTGCTTAGAGGCGACATTCTGGCGGGGGTATTGGAAAAAAATATATGAAATTACATCGGAATTTGTCCGGTTATAACATCGGTTATTATATAGTATACTCGTAACACAATTTCTTGCGTCGACAAACCATTTAGAGTGATGAAAAATGGACGAGTATTCTTACGAGTAAGAGGAATTGTTTTTATCTCGACACGTGGTTGTTTTCACTCTCGGATGCTGCGTTGCGTGCTGATGCATGGCTCGTGGGCGAAGCGATTGCGCGCTATGATTTAACATGGAGACTTGAATGCGGGAGTAAGCGATTGCGCGCTATGATTTAACATGGAGACTTGAATGCGGGAGTAGGCGATTGAGCGCCGCATGCCGCAGCGTTGGAGAGTTCAATGCGCGATAGCAGGAGACTTTTCATTTCACTGGGAAAGTAATGGATGCAACGACACACAAGAAGGGAGGAATTAATGGAGCTGGTTAAATGGATTAAAGACAATGGTGGAGATTGCGATTGTAATAGTGGGATGAATAGTAAAGCATGATTCACAATTTTCATCTAAATAAATGCCCCTATAAAACAAAGAATATACACCTTTCAGATCCTTGTTGTGGAAAGTTATTTATTTAGACAAAAGTTTCAACAGGTACAGTCCTGTGATCTTAATCTGTCATTTCCATTCAATTCATTCATTCATATTTCTTTAATTTTCAATCTATCATTTCAATCTGTAATATTTCAAATTATATTGTTAAATTATATTATTCTTCTCTTGGCATGATCAGCCAATTGTCATCAAATTGTCTCGGAAAATTACTTCAGCGTCAAGAGTTCACAGAAAAGATAGTATCAGAATATAATGTGAAGAAACCTAGTTAGATAGAAAATGGTTCAGTAGAAGTCGTAATTCCACCGCCCTATTTGTGAACGTCCTTGCTCTGCTCTGCTGACTAAAGACGAGTAACTGAAAAAACAAGATATGTTATAAATAACTCTATTATCTGTTGTCTTCGACATTAACAGGTTGTTAAACTGGTCTGGACCAAGACAATCTGACCGCAGAACTTTTAAATCCCCGCGCTGATCGAATCATCCGACTTTCTGTTTCTTAGAGAGAATCACCGTCTGATTTCATTTTCATTTTCATTTTTTGCTATTTCAAACAAAACTTAATAAAGTTAGTCGAGAGTTGCAAGTTACAGAACATTTTGTGAATCTTTAACATTTAAATGTAGTTGAAAATGTTGTCAAAATAATGCATAATTTTATTTCAATAAAAAATATTTTCGGACACCTCTATGCGGTCATCCCTAATTAAATGTCGTTTTGGACATCACAATAAACTAAACAGTTTACATTTATTGCTAAGTTGAACAACGTGTATGATGTGGGTATATAGTTCTCCAGCATCCCGTCATGTACCCACTCAACAGGTTCCTGGACCATTGTCAACCGCGCAAGATACAATGCGCACATCGCTGTCAACCATCTTGATATCGACGTGACGCTGAAAGGAGCAACAGAACGGATGTACCCGGCGTGGGAACAAGATCGCCCATCACAATTGTCAAATGAGCTAATTGTCGGTTCTCGGGTGACATGATTTCAAAGATCACCCCGAAGAAAAGATCTCGAAGACGTCAGGACGTCACTCATTTGTTTGCCGGGCGATCTCTTATAGGAGCTTTAGAAAATTGTGATCCTTCTCCTTTTATTATATTCTCTCTATTACTAAGTATATTCAATAGAGTTCACCTTTTCACCAAGACTTTATAAAAATGCACCCTGCTCTAGTCTCTTTGAATTCTCAACTTTCTATAGGCACTGACAGACAAGAACAGTCTTTAAGACGGCAAACAAACGTCTTAGAATGATGATGTCAATCTTCTTCTCCACTGCATTAGAATTACACATTGCTTGTTGAGATTTTATAGACTCACATCTTTTTGTAACCGTTTTGAAGTTAGGCGGCAATGAAAGTGGACATTCTTTTTGTCATTGAATGAAAAGCAATATTTTCACGTGTACAACAACTTGTATTAAAAATAGTTCCAGAAAAGTATATGAAAAGCATTCAAATAAAACAAAGCAGTATTAAAGTGGGCTCAAGTTCAGTATTGGAGCCATAGAACAGAGAAAGGGGCTCCGCAATCATGGAGTCAATGGTCACAAATATTTCAGTAAATCATACAACGAAATCATATTAAACTTCTGAATTTTCTATAAGTATCCTACTCAGTATTTTCATACCAAAAGTATGACCTCTCCAGAAAAAAATGAAGTTAGATTACTTTCCTTCCCATCAATACCTATGTGACTATTACGCAATACCCAAACTGTCTTTCTTCAGCTCCACAAAAAGGACGTTAGCTCCTTCATTGTCATTGAAATGTGTATGACAGGAAGCGCTTGGTACCTCCCTCGAGCACCTCGTTCACTTGTTAACGGCTTAGCCTCCACTTGGCTGTGAGATCGCACTTGGCTCTTCCTGTTTGTCTATAGAACCTCTCAAAGAAGACCATCCACAGATCGAATTACCCACGGAGTCTTGTCGGTCGCACCAAGGCGTAGACGTCGAGATATGCGGATAATTATAATGATAATACGTCTATTAACTGACGTCTTGTGGACGCCTTCCTAACGTTAATTCTATGTAATTTTGAAATAACGGTTATAATCTATAATATTCACTAGTTATATTAGTAATAAATAATAAGACATCATATTTAAAAAATCGAACAAAGATATTTATGATTAATAATTTATTCGGATTGGAAGATATATATGCGCAGACGAAAGTCTGCAATTATTCTTGTCGCAATACAAGAGCCATGATTTATTAAAAACGAATGCACTGCAAAGATCAAACTATTATAGGTGTATGATTTCATTTTGCTGGAAGGAAGATTATTATCGGCGAGTTTATTCCAAGGTACGGAATCGACGCAATAAACAACACGCTAAATTAGACGGCACCTCTAAGACAAAAGATAACGGCGAATCGATCAAAACTTG
The DNA here is from genome assembly GCA_934045905.1 of Leuctra nigra. NCBI lineage: Eukaryota > Metazoa > Arthropoda > Insecta > Plecoptera > Leuctridae > Leuctra > Leuctra nigra. Next base: position 53,718,173 of record OW203761.1, read on the forward strand.
TGAATTTTGATCCCGGCGAGGCGATAAGTGTAGGTATGATCCTTGGCTGGACATTTAATAATCGAATACACATTCCAGTCACGTGTCAGTTAATGACACTGGATCACTCGACGTGATAAGGTTAGTCGATCGACGATCACGACGCCGATCGTTAATTAATACTCTTCTGATTTATTGTCATTTTAAAACACACATGTGGAATAGGAAATTAAGCATCTCGAGCCGGCCAATTAAAACATAGCTCACTTGATTGGAAGTGTTATTAATTATAATACATGCAGAATGTTACATTGTCTTTGATTCTTTAACATGGTATTATAATTAATTTTTAATCATATTTTAACACTTCTTTTGATCTTGAGACTAATAGTTTGAGAGCAATTTGTATTCTAGGACAGAGATCAATAATTGCACACAAATTGCACATTTTTACCTAGTAAGCAGACTGGAGCCTGTTTTTAAGTTCAGTTTCCGTAATCTACAAAACTCAATAAGATTGCTTATTTAGAAACAACATTTAATTCTAATCATAGAGCTCATTAAACAATCGATAGACCTTCGATTTCACGGGTCACAACTTTAGAAACGGATCTTATAGAGAAAAACTAAAACGCAACAAACAAAACAGGGATTATTCCAAGAAGATGTTTTAAAACCCATTCACTGAGTAAAAGTCAAGCAGCATCACAGAAGATTCATCTCAGAAGAGCTTTGAGATTTCGACGAGGGAGGTCACATTTCCTAGAAAACTAATTAGCTGAGTGCTGACAATTGGTCTTGACTTGGACATGTCAATCAGGATGCTGGCTCCTGAGGATGAGGGGAGATCTGGCGTGAGATGACCTGCCATGGACTCGCACGGTGACTTAACATCATCTCATCCTCTTGGCTCAGTGAGCAGGCCACTGGACTCTCATTCCAGAGCCCAAGACACTCTAGCTATCTCATGAATCACAGATGACCAAACTCTGACTGCGAGACTCTGATTTCTGTATTTCTTTTTAATAGCTTTCTTTGACAACTGTATTTAAAATACGATAAAACTATTGGAAAATTGTCTGTCCCCCAGATTGAGGTATGTTACCTATAGCAACCCTATTGTATGCGATTTCATACACGTGTGAAAGTTACTGCTTCAATAGACCTTGGAAATGCTTGGAAGGCAATATGCATAAAAAAAATGCAGAGATAATTTTGTCTTTGAATTTTTTTTTATAAATGTTACAAATATTTCAAAACAAGTATAAAGTGTCCTTAAGTTAATAACTTTTTAAGTTCAAAACAAATTGGTCTAATTGACCAAAAATATCCTATAATGTTGGTCCTATAATTAAATTAATTATCTTTGGTCAAACATTTCCAGTTTAAATGTTCAACCAATTACAGAGGATCTTGTCTGAAAACTAGAAAGAAATACATCGTATAATCAGTATAATGGCCCTTGGTCGCTAAAAAGTTATGAAGGTACTTTAGTTGTGTTCATGTGTGGTGAGATGATGATGATAAGGAACAAGCAAGATCCCTATCTTGAGGAATAAGGATTTAATTAAGGAGGGAAGTAGGCGGTTTGCCTAAATTAGTATGGAACCTTTCCATCATTTGCCCCTCGACTGAGGAAAACCACGAAAAGCCTCAGTCCGTGAGGTAGGCAATAGGAATCGAACCCGAAACCTCTGGTGTGCAAGTCCAGAGAAACACTTTGTACCCATCAGATCCTGTACGGATCCTGTGCTTTGTGGATTTTTTCATTGGTTTGCAAGCCAATTCTTTCCTCAGTTGAAATTCTAGTTTTTTTTAATTTCTGGTTTATTATTTCCTGGGTCCTTGTAATTGTGATTTATCAAGCACTTTGCATGAAAAAGCATGAACACATTAAAGTCATAAAAGACATGAACTGCGTAAGGAGCCTCGTGGAGCTAACATAATCAGCTGCTCGAATTATGGCTCGATAGATGAATTATAGAAACACGATTTCCTGCTTCAACACTATCAACTTCTGCGGATTATATTTGAATAATTGAGAGCGCAATGCGTGGACGGCACATTCTTTTAGCTTGTATAAATAACCATTACATATACAATATTCATAAAATAATTTATAATTTGTATGATATAAATTGCTGTTCGTCGCCGAGGACTACCGTATAAATAATCCTTGTCACAGACCGAAGGCGTGGCTGGATTAAAAAACTAATTGAATCACTCGCTACATGTGTAATTAAATACGTGAAATTTACGACACTGATGTCGCAAAGTAAACACTCTTGGGACTTGATGCTAGAGATTCATCTGGTTGCAAAACTAATAACTGCATTCCATTGTTTCAAGCACATTAAGTTGCTATTTGGTCGAGAACTTTGTTGAAAAACGTCAAGTATAGACAAAAATCCCACGTTTGAAGCAATTTTCCACAAATTTGCAAAGACAGTCTCTAGAGTCTATACTTGACGTTTCACCATGGTAACACAATTATTTTACATGAAAAACTGACCATGATTCATGTATACGTACAAAATAGGATCACACATCCATCCTATAAAAATATGTATATTCAATTAATTTCAATTAACTATTAAATAACGTAGATTATAGTGGGCTTACCATGAACCCCTACGCTTTATTTCAGAAGAGAAGGGTGATGGGGGGGGGGGGCAAATGTTTAAAGTTCTATGGGGTCCTCCCCCCCCCCCCCCACACACACACACACAGCACATGTATGGGCTGGGGCGCATAGCTCGAGGACATTTTCAACAATTTATTTATTAATTCGCAGTTGCTGGAGCGTTTTGGATATGCGTTTTGAAAACCTCTCGAAACTTGTCGTTCATAGTTTCGTAGTAGAAGTAGAATTATGAAAACAAATATAACTTACCTAATGAAGAAAATTAGGAAAAGTTGGTAATCGCTATTCTGTGAAGAGGGGCATAAAAACTTACTGAATTCTCAAAATAGTTACGTATTTCATGTTTTCAGTAATATCCCATATTGTCGGTCTACATTGTATTCAAGGGGCAAGAGCACCCTCCACTCCCCTCACTTGGACGCCCAAGGGCTTACAGACCAAAGATGTTCAGTTATCCACTGACTGACAAATTCCCTACAAAATCTTAACCACAAAACCTGTCAATGATCATTCCTTCAGCGCTTGCGCAATCGGGCATGCTCAAGAAAACGCCAGATTGTTGAATTGTCAGTCAGCCTTGAGCTCTCTTCATTGTTGTGTCGCATTATTTTGTTGTCAGAAGTGAATTCTATGCGGGCGGATTGTACCTTCAATCCAAGATGGCGGATCATTCAGGAGAGACGCTCTCAAGTGGCTGGATATACTTTTATATTACAAAAAAAAAAATAGTGAAGAAAAGAAAAATCAACAGAGGTTTTTTGAACTTTTTGATCTTCCTTTTTTCCCATCCGCGTACGTTTCCGACTAATTGCCTTTGAGTGAATGGAGTGCTTTGTACGGAACGCATCCTTGTATTCTTCGGGACGGTACGGTTTGGTTGTGAGAGCACCTGGCCATTACACATGCACCGATGACCCAATGTTCCCGGCACAAGATAATCAGAGTCCATTGAAACCAGGGTCGATGTGACTACTAACCGATCTAACAAAACAAAGCTTTAACTTCGTGATCTGTACAGAGGGGCAGGGGGGGGGGGCAATCTCTGAGCCCTAAAGCAGATTGCAATTGAGTCTATAGATGAAATTGGCTTGTTTTGTTTAGACTCATTTTAAAATCAAATCGTCATAGAAATATAATAGGAAATGAACGCATAGAACTTGTTACAGAATTCGCAACGCATCTTTATTCATATAATGTTCATGCAATATGTAATGTCAGATGTAATGTCAGTGTATGTCAGTTAAAACTATTGAATCAACTGGCACTTTTTATAATTTTATTTAGGCTGTTGCAAGAAGAAGTTCCATACTGTAGTTCCTGTTTAGAATGAATACCAAGACCAGCACAGATCGAAACGTAACATGAAAGTTACAAAATCCTGCAGATATAAAACAACACATTCATCAGTTCTGAAAGCTTTCTTGATAATTGAGCGAGCGAAGCGAGCGTCACCACGGTACTCTTATGGCACTTTCTCTGTGTGTTTTTTTGTGTTTTTTTTTGCCTGCACTGCCCAGGTCAAACCGCACAACCAATCGATCTGAAATTTTGTACACATACTAACGTAATCTATGCGATCCCTGGGATCTTTTCTGAACGAGATCCTGTGATTGGTTCAAATTTTATAAAAATTATCTTTCGATTGGTTGGTTCGATCAATTTGAAATTTAGCAAAGTCATTGCAACCAACATTGTACCCAATCAAAAAAAATTTCAGCCAAATCCTCCAATTGGTTCAAATTTGAAACCATTTTTCCTGTGATTTTTGAAATTTAAACTGGAACCGATTGACCGACCAACTAAAAACTTCGCATGGTCATTGGTACCAACATTTAAGGTATTTTTGCCAATTTTCACTCTAATCTGTCGTTATTTTCAAAAGTTTTTGTCATTTTAGGGACATTTTGCGTGTTGGCTGTCAAATTCACGGCGACTTCGAATCTACAAGGCAAGGTAGTTAGAGCAGAAAGTTTTAAACGATATGAAACTAATAATGACCGTTCAACAGATTGATCTGATATTGTGTACACACACTACATATCATATCATATGGGTGGTCCCAGGTATATTTTTTGAACGAAATCCTGTGATTTTTTAAAATTAACAAGGAACCGTTCAATCATAAAGGTTTAATCGATCAACTTAAAACTTAGCAAGGATTGGCACCAAATTTTTCATTTGTATACTTAATTTAAAACGGCCTATAGCCACACCACCATTTGACCTATCAAATGGTCTTCGATTAATCTGATCAATCAAACTCATATTTTGCATGGTCGTTCAGACCAACATTGTCTCTTATTTTACAAATTTTCAGCCCTACCAGTCAAGAACATAGATGCACTTATTGACAGTTTTAATAACTGTCAGAAATGACATTTCAAAACAGAAATTCCACTGCATTCTGGGTTGCTCTATGTAGCAAAGCAAAGTTTATAGATGGCTATTCTCAATATCAAGTAAGACAGATTCTTTTCTTAGTTGATCATATTGCAATACATAATGTAGTCAAAATGTAATGTAGGTATTTCATATACATAGGTATAGGTATACCTTATCTAAAATAATTTATTTTACGATATGGATTGTGTTGCACAGTTATGAAAACGACGTTTTGACTAGATAACATCATATTTTACACATTTCCAGCCCAATCGGTCAAGAATTACATACTTATTGCTGTTTTAAGTGTTTGAATATCTGTCCAAAGAGATTGATGGAAAAATATCAGTACAATAATCTGTTATTTAATTGATCCAGAGTGTTTATGAAAAGTTGCAAGGAAAATTGGTAATAAATAATGTATAGTTAGTTATCTTTGATTGAATGGATCGTGCTATGATTGGCGATGTCGTGCGTGTCGGTGCTCGCTCATCAACGCGTTACACCGAGCGTTTTCCTAGTATTTAAAGTTTTACTCGACTTTCCCATATATTTCACCTCAGCAAGTTGGCTGAGCCAGAAAAGCTCTGGGCATCTATTCTATAACTTTAAATATCCGAATTCAGCCCGAATCCGATTCACGTCCATACGGATTAACAATGCACCGAATCCAGATATTGAAAGTTATCGAATAGCTGCCCTGGGTGTGATCACATAAAACGATAACTTTCTTGTCACGGTGACAAGACCCTAGAAGACTGTGAATAACATTGAGATGACAAGCTTGTCACCGTGACAAGAGAGTTCTCATTTATGTGATCGCACCCCTGGACTTGTCCCAGGTTCGATTCCTGGCTGACGTGTTCGAGAGTTCCCCATGTCGAGACTGTAGCTCCACGCATTTGACAGATGTCTGAGGTGTCGCGTTACGTCATGACTAACCCCAAAGCTGCCGCTGACTCGCATTGTTCCCGATGATGACGTCACGATGAAGACGTCAGACACAGAGGACCTCGTCCAATGAGTGTTGACCAAGGTGTATAGATGTGTTGACATCGGCTATGACGAGCTCCGCCTTGACGCAACAACCCCCTCCCCTGGTGGTTCAACCCCCCCCCCCCCTCACCCCTAAGTCAACCCCTAGCCGCAGTCGAGTCACTGAATTTTATTTCGGTGTTTAACGTCGCACTGTTCTGCAACCAAATAGTGACAAAATGAATGATTACGACATGATGACGAATTTATTGCACGAAACATTTTCCCCCGAGGACTGACATTGTAGGCACGTTGACGGGTCAGATTTCTTATAAAAGGAGGTAAATCGATGTTATAAAGACGTAAATCGAACTACAGATTTCTCCTGATTAAATATCGACAAAGAGGCACAGAATCACAGTTATTCTGAATGGTGCCATCAAGATGGCAGCAAGAATGAGATGACGTCTCGTGCTAACTATGAATAGGTAATGATGGACGGTGAGAAGGAGGAGGTCGTGGCTAATTAGTGGGACACCTTCTCAGCATTTGCCTCGGGAAGGACGGAATATGAATCCAGGACCTGCAGAGTTCAAGACCTTGAGGGCGTTATAAACAATGATTCGTGTTGAACACAGAACATCATAAACACAACTAAAATGAAAAATAAAAGTTCAGCAAATTGATTATTTGAGTTCAAACAATTTCTCACTATTGACTCAACTATTGCAAAAAAATCAAATTTGAGAAAAAGGTGGCAATCATACTTTGAAGCCAGCTCTATCTTTTTTTAAAATTGTAATTTCGGAACAAACAAATTTCTTGGCTAAAAAAATCGCATGAAACTCAGAAACTGTTTTTCGTAATTTTACTATCCAAAAGTTAAATAGTTACGTTTTCACCCTAAACTCCTCTGTTATGATTGAAGTCAATTGCTCGAGAGTTGTTACGATCTACAGTTATGTTTTGAGGATGAATGTCCTGCAATGAAGATGAGCATGCGCATTACAAGGCGGCAAACCTGTTATGGATATTTCTCTCTAAAACGCTGTTCTGCTCGATAATGATGGTGATTGGTCAATGTAATCACGTGGATTAAGTGTAATCCACGGCCAGTTTAGGAACGTGAAGTGTTTTAGACAATACATTAGAGGAGCAAGAGACTTCTGAGGAGATTCTCAACTTATTGAATCGTTCAATTGTATAATATATATTTCGTTTTTTTGTCGTCTGGGGCTTAACGTCGCACTGTTCTGCAGCGAGGCAAATGGCGACGGATGAATGATTATGATGATGATTGGGAGATGATGGTGAAGAGTAGGGAACGATGGAAGGTAGGAAGGAGGCGGCCATGGCCTATTAGTAGGGTACCTTCCCAGCATTTGCATGTCGGCTGAGAGAATACCACGAAAAACCCCAGTCAGGAAGGACGGCCGCGGGAATCGAACCCGGGCAGCCTGAATACAAGTTCAGAGCGTTAACCACTCACCCAACCTGTTCCGTTTCGTTCCATTTCGTCTTCAAAGCTACATGTATACACTTGGCCAGAGTAAAAATGGTATTTGATCGAAACGGATTGGCCCTCAATGAACACCTTCAGTGGCCACAGCCGCTTCCTTCCCACCTTCCATCCTTCCCCTTTGTCAATGTCCTTCATCGTATACTGGTGATGAAATGTATTCAGGTTCCTTGACAATTAATACTTGTTAATGGCGACAAGTATTAATATGTAATAATATGTATATGTAATATGTGTAATATGTATCCCCATAAAAAACACTCCGTGTAAAAATACCAGCCAAGTCTCTTCAATTAAAAAAAAATAGAAGAAATCTAAAAATTCAGCACTGAAAAGTAGTGATATCAAAAAATTGGCCAAGTCAAAACTTTTCAAAAAATACTTGGCGCATCGTGCATATAAATAGTATAGAAGTAGGCAGGAAATGAAATGTACTCATCTACACATGTCCTAAAAAAACGATGCGCCAAGTATTTTTTGAAAAGTTTTGACTTGGCCAATTTTTTGATATCACTACTTTTCAGTGCTGAAGTTTTAGATTTCTTCTATTTTTTTTTTAATTGAAGAGACTTGGCTGGTATTTTTACACGGAGTGTTTTTTATGGGGATATCACTCCTTTTTTCAGTTTATCATTACAACTTGTAACATATTGTGGCACCAAAGATTATAATTCTTTTAAAAAATAAGATTTTGTGATTTGGTTGCTAAGAAAAGTTGTGCTTGTTACCGTGTTTATGGTATAAATAATATGTTACAAAGTATAGCGAAAGATTCGTTCCAATCGGTTCAGCCGTTCTCGAGTTACGGCATCACTTCCGGTTTTCAAAATGGCGGTTGACATCACTGCCACCTAAAATTTGTATCTATAAATGTTATGTAACATTAAGCCTTCTGAATAATGAATATGTAGTTATTGATATAAGAGATGATTTTAGTCAGATTTGTCATTTTTATGACGTCATTTCCGGTTTAGGTTATAGAACATTTCTTCTTCCACTATTAGTATTCCTTATAGATGACCTTCTAAATCGAATGGCGCTAATTTCGTTCTAATCGGTCCAGCCGTTTTTTATATATGACGTCACTTCCGGTTTAAAAATGGCGGCACAAAAAATGTATAAGAACAAAGGTATCATCAGACGCCAAAAGTGCACATGTGGTAAAATTTTCATATCGATCGGTTCAGCCGTTTAGGCTGTGGCGGTGATAGCAACGTTTCCTGATATCTGAATCATCATCATCATCATTAGATAGGGGTGTAATTTCACTGTTTTCACGGCCCTCTAGCTCGCAAACGGCAATACGTATTGTTCCCAAATTTGGTATATGTTGTCAGGTGGGCCATAGCTCGAAATTAAGTTATTTTGCAACAATGTGAGATTTCCCAATTTTGAGATCCAGTAGGCCGAAAATGCCATGTTATTGCTTACAGTAAAAGTGTTTGGTCTGCTCCTCAGTTTATTAGGCATTTTCGGTATGTTGTGTGAGTGTGAGTGTACAGTACGACTTGGCTGGGTGGAGCGACCGCTCCACTAGATATGTAATATGTATATATGTAATAATATGTTATCTTTACCTGATAAATCAGAATAAATCAGAGCTCACCTACTAGAGTTAGATGATGCGTTATAGCATAGACATCATCGGATGATGCTATCAAATCTTTTCAGACAATTCGTTTCTGTCGAATAACGATTTTACTCTTGTCAAGTGTATACCCATCAAATACTTAACACAATGAAAATGCACATTAATGCACAACCATCTAAACGAATTATAATATTATGTATTCGGACCCAGCAAACAATTTAAATAATTATCAAAATAACAATAAATAATTTGTGGTAGACGTCAAGTATAGCAACACAGCAAATATGCAACAAAACAATTTCAATGATAACAATGAATTGAACCTCGCATACAATTACCTACACACATTTCTCTGCCTCAAATATAAAGAACGAGATTTGCGTGTTGCTTCATCAGGTCCGTGGGTCGCCCAACCTTCCTGGCTGAGGATTTTCAAGTTTCCCTCAGTCCACATGGATGCTGGAAATGAACACCTTCAGTGGCCACAGCCGCTTCCTTCCCACCTTCCATCCTTCCCCTTTGTCCTTCATCGTATCCTGGTGATTCTAAAATGAACTATTTAGTCTGTAAAACAATAATAAAATGAAGCGAAATATATTTCCAGGATCGTGGGTGTATAAAGTATAGAGCATGTGAGCTAAATATTAGCTGATTCTACCTCACTGAAGCAGAAGCGTTATTATATTATTGAAAATATATTTTTAACATTCAACAAAGAATTGATCCTTCGACAACCGAACGAAAAAGCTGCAGAATTTCCTCCACTTCTCCGAACTTCAGCTTCATGATTCTTACTGCGTGGATTCTAACTCCGGATTTAATTTGGTGTTTAGCAGCAAATCCATTGAACAGCGATTATCCGAACCCAACATGGCTGCTCTTTTATCCATCTCTTCCCATTGTTGTCGCAAATATTCACCATGTGGGGGGACTTATCTGCTTTCAAAACCTTCAACCGAATTCAAAACAAAAGACAATGCATTGGCTTCTACTTATTGGTCAACATCACCACGAGATTTCACATCCAAAACATATAATCCGGACTCAAATGTTTTCGAAATTAATCAGAACAATATTATGTAAGTTGTTTGTATGGAATATTTTTTCAATTGAATTAATGCCATGTATTTTTTCGCTGGAGTTGTAGACAAGTGGTTTGATTCCCAGCTTAAGCCCGACGGGCATGTGTGATATGGGAGCAGGAGAGGGGGCATGAGGGTTACGAATTAGGATCTGATTCTATTCAACCCCCATTGACAGCTGACTGAATAAAGATGCTTCGGAAAGGGCGGTTACCTTCGAGTCCGAGTCAACCAATGGGTGAGCGCCTCCGAAGGGTGAATGGGGTTGGTGATGAAAGCACAAAAGTTCCTCAAAGTCTGGTGACTCTGGTACAGTGGAAGATTGACGCTGTGAGGGCGAAGAGTGTTGACTTGTTCTGAGTATTACTTGTGTTTGTGATGGAGATGACGGCGATGATGGATCCGAGGCTGTCCAAGGGACCGGCGGGGACGTCAAGTAAGTTCGAGTTTGTTTTACTCTCTGGTTCTGAAGCGTCGCGACGCTTGACGTCGCTGGACTTCCGACGTCTCGTTGTGAATTACTTCCGAGACAATAACCACACATTGGCGACGATATTATTTACTTAATTGTTCAACTCTGCAATGTGGTTTGGAAAATAACCAAGCTAGCATTTCGCATTCTTTGGTTGCAATTCGCACTGCTTTATTCCATCGGACAACAAACCAAATCAAGGCAAGCTTATTTTAATGAAATATTGTAGTTCCAAGGAGCATAGTTTTAAAATTAATGGTATATATCTTAATCTTTATACGAAAAAAGCCCAATTTAATTTCATAAGTGAAGAGCACAGATTCATAACGCTATGTGTCAATGGAGCACATTTTTCTGTTCGAGGTGGAAACAAATGAACAGCAACTTTGTCTATCCAACCTGATACACTGGTAGCCTAAGTAGTTATAAACCCCACTGTTATTAATTATGTAAACACAGATTTCTGTATCCTTGTTATGATAATATTTACTAGGAAAACGCTCTGAGTAACGCGTTGATGAGCGAGCACGGATACACGCAACACCTCGAACCGAAATTATGTTTATCGAAAATGTCATTAAAAGCCAATAATTCTTGAATTTCGTCACAGACTTGTATAAATATCTCCAAAATTTCCAAAAATATTGGTCCCAATAACCTTGCTAAGTTTTAAGTTGATCGATTAAACCTTTGATTGAACGGTTCCTTGTTAAGTTTCAAAAATCACAGGATATCTTTCAAACAATATACCTGGGACCACTCATATGATATGATATTACTGTGGACACAATATCAGATCAATCTGTTAAACGGTCATTATTAGTTTCATTTCGTTTGAAACTTTCTGCTCTAACTACCTTGCCTTGAACTAAAGATTCGATGTCGCCGTGAATTTGACAGCCAACACACAAAATGTCCCTAAAATTACAAAAACTTTTGAAAATAACTACAAATTAGACTGAAAATTGGCAAAAATACCTTAAATGTTGCTACCAATTACCATGCGAAGTTTTTAGTTGGTCGGTCAATCGGCAAAACCCGCTGCACGAGAGCGGGTATTGCGTTGATTGTTTGAGTATCTCCTTGCAGCAGTCTGGTCGGGGGTCTCTTTGCTCCTTGATGCTTTATTATTAACGACATTTTGTTTCAACCTTTTAGATTTAGCTTCGTCAGTTTCTTGATCTTCAATTTCACGCAGACGCTTTTTCGCCTTTATGGCTTTCATTCTAGCAGAAGTCTTTCCATTTTTCGGCATGTTTAAATAGGGATAAGATAGGTAATGAAAAAGTAAGAAGTAGAGTACCTACCTAATTAAAGTACAATAATATTTGTGTGATCAATGTTTGAAATGCACGAAATGTGTGCTCAAAGACGTAATGTATTCAATGTCGTAATGTTACGAAATGAATCTTGAACAAAACTTCGCAAATATGAAAATAAAGTAATCACCTTTCAACTAATAAGCGAAAGGAATCAAAGTTCCACACAAAAAACGGATCAGGTAAAATAGTAACTACCTAGTTTAGAAACGGAATGAATCCAACGTTCCACAATTAAAATAAGACAACGTAATGTTTTGAACTGAATGAATCAAAACTTTCAAAAAAAAATAGCAACCTTCAAGGAAATGTCAGGCTAGACAGAAGCTCAGAAACGGAATAAATCCAACGTTTCCAAGAAGAAAATAATTTGAAATAATCAATCCCCTGGACAAAAACTGTAGATACCTAATATCTATGCTTTAAAAGCGATTCAATTTTACTAATACCTTCACAAAGTACACCAAATTGCCAAAATTATCAACGAAAAGAAGCAAAATGCAGGAGAGATTTGGAATGACGTGTGAACGCTAGAAGAGAACAAACGCCACTCAATGATATTATTGAAATGTGAGCTTATGTTTCTAATCCCTCCTGGATGCAAAATCAGCCAAGTAGAAACACGGGAGGCACGGCCATTAGAACTACGAATTGACGAAAAGACAATCAAGGTCCTTAAAAACTCGAAATGATTTGTTGGAAACTATGATCCAAATTGAATTATTCAAATTTGATCAACTCAATAAACATAAAAATATCTGCTTTTCACTAAAAAACTGTACATACCATCAAAACACTCTTGTACCTAAAGCAAATCAGATTCAGTTGCATTGGAAAGACATTCATTTTCAATGTTTCATTTCTGACAGCTATTAAAAATGTCAATAAGTGCATACTTTCTTGACAGATTCGGCTGAAAATTTGTAAAATAAGTGACATTGTTGGTCTTACTGACCATGCTAAATATGAGTTTGATCACATTTCTCGAAGACCATTTTCATTTTTTAGGCTATCAGGAGATACTTATTTTAACAATGAACCAATGGATGGATTTCAAAAAAAAATTGGGTCTGCAAACAGAGAAGGTTGTCTTTACATGTGTGCAAAATTTCAGGTCGATCGGTGAAACGGTGCGACTTCCATTGCTTCCTTTAGCATACAAAAACAAAAACAAAAAAAAAACAAAAAAAAAACAGAGGTCCGTGCTAAAAGAGCCAAATGGAGTCGCTCGCTTCGCTCGCTCAATGAAAAATAGTTTATCTGGTTTCGATTTTTATTTACATATTGCGATTTTAAGCTAATGCTCCACAATCAAGTCAAACATTTGTAACAGGATTATTGGATGAGCTTTCTTTTTAGGAAATAATTTGTTTTTTAGTTGCAGTACGTTTTGATTTAATTAATATTGAGAGTGTGAAGTGCGATATTGCTGGCAGTAATTTTAGTTTTTCCTTACTTTCATATTCGTGCTTTACAGGTGTAAGCATACCTATAGTAATTATATAACCCCATAAAAAAACACTCCGTGTAAAAATACCAGCCAAGTCTCTTCAACTTAAAAATCTAAAAATTCTGCACTGAAAAGTAGTGATATCAAAAAATTAGCCAAGTCAAAACTTTATTTGAAAATCAAAAAATACTTGGCGCATCGTGTACATAAATAGCTTGGAAGTATAAGCCAATTATAAATTATACATGAAATATACATATACATAGTATACCTATAATGCCCTAAAAAAAACGATGCGCCAAGTATTTTTTGATTTTCAAATAAAGTTTTGACTTGGCTAATTTTTTGATATCACTACTTTTCAGTGCAGAATTTTTAGATTTCATTTTTTTTTTAAGTTGAAGAGACTTGGCTGGTATTTTTACACGGAGTGTTTTTTTATGGGGATATCACTAGTTTTTTTAGTTTATTTACACAACTTTTAACACATATCGGAGCAACAATGACTAATTCCTTTAAAAAAATTGGCCATTTCCGAATTGGTTACTACGAAAAAATGTGTTTGGGGCTAAATATAAGCTTGATTTGATATTCCATGAAGAATTGCGAAAGCATTGTTCCAATAGGTCCAGCCGTTTTCGAGATATGGCATCACTTCCGGTTTTCATAATGGCGGCTGAAATTACAGCCACCTAGAATTTATTTCTATAAATGTTATGTATCATTATAAGCCTTCTGAATTTGTAGTTATTGTAGTAAGAGTTAATTCAAGTCTGATTCTTCATTTTTATGACGTCATTTCCGGTTTCGGTAATAGTAAATGTATATTTTGACTATTGATATTCCATAAAGATGACCGTCTGAATCATTTGGCGATAGTTTTATTCCGATCGGTGTAGTCGTTTTCGAGATATGACGTCACTTCCGGTTTCAAAATGGCGCCTTCCGGTTGGTTTTATAAAAAGGCACCTCGGACGCCAAAAGTGCACATGTGGTAAAAATTATAAGTCGATCGGTTAAGCCGTTTAGGCTGTGGCGGTGATTGCGGTGTTTCGTGATATCATCAGATGAAGATAGGTTTTAAAAGGGGTGTAATTTCACTGTTTTCACGGCCCTCTAGCCCACAAATGGCATTACCTATTGTTCCCAAATTTAGTATATGTTGTCAGGTGGCCATAGCTCGAAATTAAGTTATTTCGCAACAATGTGAGATTTCCCAATTTTGAGATCCAGTAGGCCGAAAATGCCATGTTGTTGCTTACAGTAAAAGTGTTTGGTCTGCTCCTCAGTTTATTAGGCATTTACGGTATGTTGAGTGAGTGTGAGTGTATAGTACGACTTGGCTGGGTGGAGCGACCGCTCCACTAGATAATGATAATTATAACACGAGCGTTTCATTATAACATTACTGAATAATATAAATATTATCATTCAGTACAAGGTGTTTTGCTGAACATGAATCTGTGGCAGTTTATTCACGAACAAGTGGCGCAATGTAAATTATAAGAATGATATTACACAAGTATTCAATATAAATAACATATAACATTACACTTCGCTTTAGATACTTTGGACTTATAGTTTTGAACATTGCAGGCGATTGGTTGAATTTAATGCAATTGATGGAAGCAAGAAAATAATCATCAATGATGTTACTTGATTAAAAATTACAGAGACTTTAGCAACCAATTGAAGCTTTAACGCTTAGAACGCTTAAAACTGCATCAAGTGTTAAACAATTTGTCTCTCTCCGTGAAATAAACATTATTTCGGAAGAAAATAACAAGAAGATCAAGAATGCGAATCAAGAATCTTTCAAATGCGTGACAGGGTGGCAAGCCAAAGAATTACTTTCAGATAACTCAAAAAAACCATGCGCATATATTTTCTAATTATGCTATAGAAAAATTCTCAGTGTAACGCGTTGATAAGCGAGCACTGAAACGAGCAACCTCGTACTGAAAACAGCTATAATCAAATTGAAAGCATAATACGAACCACACACTAAAATAACTTTGTTCATTATTTTCATTGAAACTTTGTAAGCCATCTCCTCCAAGTATTATAATAACCATAACGTTTGCAATAACATGGCCATAATATTTTATAACAATTTCGCAGAAGATTTCGTTGCTATACGATACTTACCTACGACATAAATCAATTTTCCGATAAAACCAATTGCTAGAAATCATTAGGTCACTATTCAAGATAATAATGAATCTTTTGTGAACAAATCGGAATGATCCGTTATTTAATCATTTGACAATTAGGTAATGCGAAAATAACAGACGGACAAAATAAACAGATACAAGCCATTAGTTCCCGTAGACGCTCACTTGAACAATCGTATTATTATAATGTTTGTTGAAATTCTGGAGAGCAAAATTGTTAAAATAACCATGCATTATCAAGGAAACATAAATTTTTGAAAAAAATTAAATTGAGATAATTTTCATGGTAAACTTTTAGTGGGGTCAGGATGAAAAAAAAGGTTCTGCAATGTGAAAAGTATACGGCCGAACCGGAGCTCGAACCGTGATCTCTCGCACGGCAAGTGAGATGTCCCGGGTTCGTTCAAGTCCCAGTTCGGCCGGAGAATACAATCACGCGCAGTGGAGGTGCCGGGTTCGGTGGAGGTGCCTGGAGGCCAAATCTTGAGCTTTTACGTTTTGAAACCTTTCACTTTTGCATTGTTTAAAATTTGAAAGGGTTGACGTCTAGGCCTAAAGGCCGATGCACAATTGACGCAGACGGACGACGCGGACGGACGACTGAGACGGATACGATGTTTAGGTATACCGTCCGCGTCAATTGTGCATCGGCCTAAATAAGCCTTCAACTTTTTCAAGGTTTAAACAAACGTAAACGGTTTGAAAACGTGAAATCTCAAGAACTGTCCTCCTGCCTCGGTGGAGGCGCCTGGTCGGTGGAGGCGCCTCAGCTCCATCTGTTCCTCCAGCACGGATATTCAACATCCACCGCCCATCATCAACACATCCTCCATCCATCACGTATCAACACTCATCATGTGATTGGTGCTGCGAGGATGTGCAATTCCCACGGACCAATAGGGGACGGAGGATGTTCATCTGGCATATGGTGACATTGTTCTCCACTTGGGAATTCCCATGGAGATGATGCAGGCAATGAGATCTGGACCAGGACATGCGATGACGCCATATGGCATCAGCGACATGTGTGCAGGAACATGCAGAGGAATCACGAGGCAATCACATGAAATCGGACCTACATGACACTTGTAATGATGAGGATCGCTGAACCGTTACCTAGATTATTTGTTTCAAACACCGACACAGTGTTTTGCTGGTAGTAGGATTGTGAGATTGTGAAAAGATCGCAGTGAAAATATATTAGATGAGATTAATTTTTTATTTTCATTAGCAGTTCTGCTATTAAAAAATTACATGTATGTATAAAACAGAGTTATTTAGTTGAATTATACATTCATTGTCACTAAACACATGATACACAAGATAAAATACATAACTATAACAACAAAATACACACAAAATACAACAAAATGACAACGATAGAAAGTTAAAACGACAAAATTAGAATTAAACTACCACTTCTGAATCTTTGACAATTTTGGAATTCCTAAATGCCCACGAGTTGTTTTCAAGATTTAAAATTACCTGAACAAAATCTAATATATCAGTATTTTTCACAAAGGGCAAATTAATTCTATAACACTTTCGCGTTCAACAACATCTCATATTTTATAGCAATCAAAATCTCCCAAAAATAGCGAACGTTTTTGGGTCCTTCTTTGTCGTCCTTCCCCCCAAATATTTGACAAGGATCGCAGTTATACCATCGCTGCCAACTGGTGCGTATCTCAATTTGAGATTCTTTTATGGAACTTGGCCAGATGCACAGAAATTGAATAAAATATCCTTACAAAAATCACACTGCATTTCTATCATTATCAATTGTAAGAAGCTGATAGTGAAGACAATAATAATAATAATAATAATAAATCCATATAAAAAAAAACATTTTCAATAATACAGCAGATATAAAACTTTGATGTTCGATGGGTTGTGTAAAAACTAAAACGCTACTGGAACTGTGCATGAAACTGCCAACATCTTGCTAAAGGAATCTGGCGCTGAAGAAAACGTGAGAAGAATGGATCTACCTGTCATTTATGAGTAACATTAAAAAGTCAGACCAAAAAGCATTCCAGTCTCCGTAGTCTCTTCTCAAGATAAAGAACTGTTGTAAAAATGCAGTTAGCGAATTTACAATATTACCTGACTTCTGGTGTGTTCATTGTTCGCCAAGTGAACGGGTGAGTCGTTGTTTTGACCAAGTGATCGGCGGAGCCACCGACAACGCTCTGCCGTCGTCGTAAAACTTGACCTTCCGAGGAAGATCCAAGAGACATTGTTGAGGATCGTATTTCAAATCCAACATGAAAAGAGCCGCTGTGCCATTTCGAAGTTTATAGCGCATAATTTCTTGTGTTCGCTGTCCGCAAGTTTTCTAGAAGAACGGATGTATTTTGAAATATTTTCCTTGTTAGTTGGTATGATTTACAATCAATCGTGCTCGTTGTGAAATCAAGTTAAAAGTTTCATTCAATGAGCCTTCAATTCCAAACATCTCCAGAAATAATACTTCGAATGGTCTTCTAGGAAATCTGTCGATGTAAAGTTAACGGAAGTTCAAACGAAAACGATTCTAAGTGACCTGCTCTAAGTTTATTAAATAATTTTCAGTATAGAATTTTCTGATCTTTTATCAGGTATTCAAAAGTCATAAGAAAACTAAAATTCTGTAGCTTAGACGTAGAAGGTCCGAAGTCCATTTTCAACTATTCTTGATTTGAGATAAAAAAAAAAAGTAATTTTGCTTTCATCTTATTTGTAGTTGTGACCTGACTGTATTTGTGGACTTCAGTCAAACTACAATTGATTATGCAATGATTTTTGCAACGAATATCGTGCTATTGAACCTCAGACCTTTTACCTCTGAGGTCAGCAGAATTGAGATTTGCCTATAATATTTTGGAACAATTACCTATAACCCTTATAATATTTGGTAACACGAAGAGGAGCATGATATCATTCTAAATACCAGAAGGTCTGGGTCATTACGTAGTGTTATTTTGAATTGGCGTGGGAATCGATGCAATGCAATCTGTTGCATCCCTGGTCCAGACCATCTGTTATCACTGTCATCGATCTCGCACATCTACCTGTGTCATGCTGACATCTGGCATCACTCTCACGTCATGTAATTGCATTGCTACGCGCAGGCGCAGGTTGTGGATTCCCACACACATGATTGCAGCATATGGCCCGGGGTGTTATAGGGCATGAGAGCGACCCGGAAATGTTGCCAAGATTGAATTAGCCGCTAACCACCCCTGAGTGTAGATATTAATGTTGTTTTTACGTAATGAGATTGTGGCTCCGAAATTACTAAATTGAACCGATGAAATAAATACGAAGAAAAACACTCTGGGTACGAATGCAAATGTATTTTTGTCAAACTGGAAACCTTTCTGATATTTTATTATATTTTAAATTTTGTGTTTCCTTGGGTAAAAAATAGTGGTCAAATAGGGTGAAACATAAAGAGATATCGTTAGTGTAAAATTTGTAGGTATTTATAATTTTGCAGAAACAGACCCTAAAATGTTAGGCCAGTACAGTAGTTACTTATTTTGGCTCACATTTTAGGGACTGTTTCTGTCAAAATTATATACAAAATACGCTGGAGCTTTTTTGTTTAACCTGTTTTTTTGCCACTAATATTTACAATATACCTACCTATATTTAAAAATATCAATTTTATAGACCAGCGGTATAGGGTTTCTTTGAGTAATTCCTAATCAATAATCACATAATATGTGATTATGTAATGCACACTATTTAATTATAAAATTTAAAATAATTAGCCCCCAACGAAATTAAGAGTAAGTTTTTCATATTGTATGGGGATTTTATAACTGGGGTCGTTTTCCATTTTCTTTTTCACTCGTCATTATTTCACTATTTTCCCCCCGTCAACCAAATTTCTCTTGACAAACTATGATCTCCCCGTGAATTCGATATGTTGATGATGTCTGTAACCCACCTAGTGTTTGAGGTATCATAGCAACGGGGTTACCTGGGTGACGGTCAGACGGAGGTCACGCACTGTTGGTCTCATAACGAGGGTGGTTCATCCCCCCACCCCCTCCCCACACCCACGCTTATGTCGCGAGGACACTTCCGGTTGTGCGACGCCACGTCCGGTCATGCGCGTAACCCTCGCTTCCGCATGGCAGATTCATTGTCTTATTCACCGCAGTTCATCTGATTTCAACCGTTTGTTATTACCTCATCATATTTAAACCCTGCGGCTCGCAGCAGTTGCGCCCTGAACATGAAACTTGGAATAGTTTGTACCTTCCTCGGCATGTCTTTGTGATTTCATTGGGGTCACACTGAAATCTTATCATATTTCCAAAATGCAATAGCTTTTATTGAATTAAACTTAGCCCGTCGCCTGTTACGTCCTAATCACAATGTTATTTCCAAAATGCCAACAGAACTTTTTGGGGTACATCTAAAAAAAAAAGTGTATTGGACCCATTAAATATACAACTTTTATGTACAGATAACTAAACGAGATTTTTTTATTTGTATTTATTATTTTCAATTACATCACAATGCAATTGCTGGCAGTAAGAATAGGGTAATCCTCGTAACCCCGTAATATGAAAGTGACATTACAATTTCCGATATTTGTAGGAATCAACAATCTATAAACCGCAATTTTTAAGATTGTAACTAATTTTTTTTAAGAGACAGCTATTAAAGAAACAAAATTGTAGTATCAAAATGTGCTCTCACATGTGCATTATTTCAAAATTAAAATTGATTTGATTTGATTGAAATGCACTGAATATGCAACATAATGATCTACTCATGATCACTTCACTGGACGTTGAAATTTGTCTTGGACAAAATGATTCATATCTGTCATAACTTCATAACTATTTGATTTCATAGACAAATGAATTGTCTCATTCAAAAGATATTAAAAATTCTGTACCTATACTGACTTTGCAAGTAGTTTCTGAACATGTTTGAACCAATGCACATGGGAAACATGTGTTTTGAAGGGTGGGGTGCTAAAAACAAAAATACTCTGCGAGTTTGGAGAACATGATGCAATGTCTCCACTTGTTTACATATTATTGCACCTTGTTGCTAGCACTAGACTTAACTCCCCTGCAGAATGAATGCACGTCACCTGTAACTCCTTCCGCTAACAACAATCCCAATCATCCAGAAAAGACGCCGAATTGCTCTGTTGGGGTTCGCAAAACTGATTTCAAAACACCGGAAGTAGGAAGTACCGAGAGGAAACAACAACTCCCTGCGATCCAAGATGGAGCGGCCACTTGCAGCCCATTGAATCTCGCCGCCCTAAGCTGGGGGAGGGCGGGACGCTTAATCACCTACCTGATTTATACGTCGATTAAACTAATCAAGGGCGGCCAAATAACATGTTAGTGCGTAGTTGACAACTCGAACTGTTGAATATGTAATCTTGACAAGCGCCAAGAGCAATGTCTGTGAATTTATGAGGACTTGATTGAGTGGGCAATGAATCTCATCAATAAGTGCAATAGAAAGAAGTCTCTTCCCATTTCAAACAATACTACAGATTTAAATGTGCAGATTAATTATTAATAAAGTTCGTACACGTTTAGAATATCAAGCAAATGGCGGCCGTGTACTACTGTATAGTCTAGCGAACAATTGACGACTGTAGATAAAAATAAATAAATTTTATTGAAGTTTTCTAATATTTCTACTATTAAAAAGTGTGTATTTCACATAATTTATACAATTTCAATAATACAAAGAAGAAAGTCTTGTCATTGATAGGGCAGTGTTCATGTGAACGACCAATGAACGACGTGATCGACTAAAACGTCAGAATATTCTTAACGTGAACAAACTTTACACTCTCTTTGAACGTTCTTTGAACTTCACAAACTTTGAAGTTTGTGAAGTTTAGTTACTGTGAAGTCTCTCTTAGTACCTACAGTTTTTTGCCAAAGATTTCCAAACTGGAGATAATTCGTAGGACCATATTTTATCCGTCTGCTTTGTTCTATTCTGGATTGGATGTGGTTCAAGGGCAGTCGAAGCCGCTCAATTTAAATGTACTTAACTCTAAAGTGGAAATGTGACTGATTTTATTGTTCCAGGTCGAATTCTGTACGACATTCCTTGCAAAGTCTGTCAGGACCACTCTTCAGGGAAACACTACGGGATATTCGCATGTGACGGGTAAGACATTTACATTCTACATACATCTTGAGACTTGAACTAAAACACGATCTATTTCTTGCCTCCTATTTTCTCATTGTTATAAAACGCTGCCGGTTGACGTTTATATTAAAGGTGTATACTCCAAGTATGCCTTTTAGCTTTCCTTGACGTTTAAACGCAACGTGACTACCACGTGACTGTCTGGACCAATCACGGCGAAGAACACAAAGTCCCAGCTCAAGGTCGCGCACAGTTGAAAGTTCAGTCAAGCTTTAGACTCTGCAGCGAATTGTTTGAACTATAAACGTGTTGGTGTAACATAAGGTTGAAATTACGTCAGCATCGAAAGACCACGAAAACGTACAAGAACAAGTTCAACAAGTTGCGTTTAAACGTCATGGAGATGGCAACTTTACACTTAGCTTTAGCAACAGCGCTATAAGATTTAGATAAGATAATGTCACTATTTGTGACTTAGTGTGACTAGGCGGGGGAGGGGGTGTAAGACGTTACACATCCAAAGCTCAAATTTACATATTTTTTTATTTTTGAAACCGTAAAAATGATTTAAGTACCTACTGAAGTTGGCGGAATAATCAGGAAGTTGGTGATGCTTAAAAAAATAGTTTGGAAAATCAAAATTCGTTGGTCAGAAATCCAAATAATTGTATTAATTATTTTAAAAGGGGGGGGGGGGGGGGAACGTCCACAATTTGTGACTTATTACAGAGGGGGGGTAGTTACATGGGGACATGGGGGGGGGAGGGGTGGTTGAAGAAGGCCTAAAAACTGTAACATAATTAATGGGTGCGTAACTAAAGTCCGCCTCGTTTCGAATGTTTTGAATGTTGATGTGAGCTTGATGTTGCTTGCAGTTGCGCTGGATTCTTCAAGCGCTCGATCAGAAGGGCGAGACAGTACGTGTGCAAAGCCAAGTCCGAGGGGGGATGCATGGTGGACAAGACTCACAGGAACCAATGTCGCGCCTGCAGGCTCACCAAGTGTGTGCAAGCCGGCATGAACAAGGAAGGTGAGAACACTTTCAGAACATTTCGGTGAAACGCGGCGATAACCTATTATGTTTTCGTGCATGAGTTGGATGTTACCGAAAAGTTGTTTGAAAATTCTAGGTAAACATGAAAAAAATCATCTTGATAGGCTCCGGGTCATTTCCACTCTTCAACGAACCCGAGCATTTTGCTTAAAAAACAATTGCTCCATGTTAGAAATATATAACTTCAGTGCTTATGCAAAATTTCAGATCAGTATTTCTTACAATAATTGCAGTACGTTTGGAAATAAACCTCCATAGATTAGAGATCCTCCTGCAATGTAGATAAGTTTGTTTAATACTGGGTGTGCTTGCAGCCGTGCAGCACGAACGCGGTCCTCGCAACTCGACGCTGCGCCGCCAGATGGCTCTGTACTTCAAGGAGCCGGAGTCGCCGACGTCTAGCGACGTCATCTCGACGTCGCGACGCACGCCGCCGCACCACGTGCTGGACCTGGCGCTGCCCAAGACGCCGCACCGCCCCCCGCCGCCACCGCATCACCTCCTCCAGCAGGCGGCGTACCTGTGTGCCAGAGCGCCGGCGCCAGTGGTCAGTTACATTCATGTTACAAGTCACACTGTTATGCAACTAGGCTATAATGGCGACGGATGAATGATTATGATTGTGACGATAGGCAGGAGACGGTCGTGAAGCATTTAGATTAGATTATTATGGTTTAACGGCGGCGGCGCGTCAACGACGAGTTTATATAGCGCACATCAATTTGTACTTTTAACTTTGTTGATCATAAGTGGAGGACATATTGGGGAGGGGTCGACCTAACGGGCCCGATCCGGGGGAGTCTGAAACTGGTGGGAAAGCCAGTTCACAGACAGACAGGTGGGGGGAGGCTCAGGCCGGTGGTACCCGATTTCAGGGGGATCACCGTCTAGAGGGGAAGGCCGGCCTGAGGGGCCCGCGAATTTGGGGAGGGCATGGGACTAGGTCGACCCTGGACTGCACTCAGTTGGGACCAACTCGTAATGTTGCTGCTACTGTCCATGACACTTGTGTCCCTCTAGTTCCAGCTGCCACAGCACAGCGCTGACACGGTGTGCGAGAGCGCTGCTCGCCTGCTGTTCATGAACGTGCAGTGGGCAAAGAGTGTTCCCGCCTTCACACAGCTGCACTACCGCGACCAACTGTTGCTGCTACTGTCCATGACACTTGTGTCCCTCTAGTTCCAGCTGCCACAGCACAGCGCTGACACGGTGTGCGAGAGCGCTGCTCGCCTGCTGTTCATGAACGTGCAGTGGGCAAAGAGTGTTCCCGCCTTCACACAGCTGCACTACCGCGACCAACTGTTGCTGCTACTGTCCATGACACTTGTGTCCCTCTAGTTCCAGCTGCCACAGCACAGCGCTGACACGGTGTGCGAGAGCGCTGCTCGCCTGCTGTTCATGAACGTGCAGTGGGCAAAGAGTGTTCCCGCCTTCACACAGCTGCACTACCGCGACCAACTGTTGCTGCTACTGTCCATGACACTTGTGTCCCTCTAGTTCCAGCTGCCACAGCACAGCGCTGACACGGTGTGCGAGAGCGCTGCTCGCCTGCTGTTCATGAACGTGCAGTGGGCAAAGAGTGTTCCCGCCTTCACACAGCTGCACTACCGCGACCAACTGTTGCTGCTACTGTCCATGACACTTGTGTCCCTCTAGTTCCAGCTGCCACAGCACAGCGCTGACACGGTGTGCGAGAGCGCTGCTCGCCTGCTGTTCATGAACGTGCAGTGGGCAAAGAGTGTTCCCGCCTTCACACAGCTGCACTACCGCGACCAACTGTTGCTGCTACTGTCCATGACACTTGTGTCCCTCTAGTTCCAGCTGCCACAGCACAGCGCTGACACGGTGTGCGAGAGCGCTGCTCGCCTGCTGTTCATGAACGTGCAGTGGGCAAAGAGTGTTCCCGCCTTCACACAGCTGCACTACCGCGACCAACTGTTGCTGCTACTGTCCATGACACTTGTGTCCCTCTAGTTCCAGCTGCCACAGCACAGCGCTGACACGGTGTGCGAGAGCGCTGCTCGCCTGCTGTTCATGAACGTGCAGTGGGCAAAGAGTGTTCCCGCCTTCACACAGCTGCACTACCGCGACCAACTGTTGCTGCTACTGTCCATGACACTTGTGTCCCTCTAGTTCCAGCTGCCACAGCACAGCGCTGACACGGTGTGCGAGAGCGCTGCTCGCCTGCTGTTCATGAACGTGCAGTGGGCAAAGAGTGTTCCCGCCTTCACACAGCTGCACTACCGCGACCAACTGTTGCTGCTACTGTCCACGACACTTGTGTCCCTCTAGTTCCAGCTGCCACAGCACAGCGCTGACACGGTGTGCGAGAGCGCTGCTCGCCTGCTGTTCATGAACGTGCAGTGGGCAAAGAGTGTTCCCGCCTTCACGGCGCTGCATTACCGCGACCAACTGTTGCTGCTACTGTCCATGACACTTGTGTCCCTCTAGTTCCAGCTGCCACAGCACAGCGCTGACACGGTGTGCGAGAGCGCTGCTCGCCTGCTGTTCATGAACGTGCAGTGGGCAAAGAGTGTTCCCGCCTTCACACAGCTGCACTACCGCGACCAACTGTTGCTGCTACTGTCCATGACACTTGTGTCCCTCTAGTTCCAGCTGCCACAGCACAGCGCTGACACGGTGTGCGAGAGCGCTGCTCGCCTGCTGTTCATGAACGTGCAGTGGGCAAAGAGTGTTCCCGCCTTCACACAGCTGCACTACCGCGACCAACTGTTGCTGCTACTGTCCATGACACTTGTGTCCCTCTAGTTCCAGCTGCCACAGCACAGCGCTGACACGGTGTGCGAGAGCGCTGCTCGCCTGCTGTTCATGAACGTGCAGTGGGCAAAGAGTGTTCCCGCCTTCACACAGCTGCACTACCGCGACCAACTGTTGCTGCTACTGTCCATGACACTTGTGTCCCTCTAGTTCCAGCTGCCACAGCACAGCGCTGACACGGTGTGCGAGAGCGCTGCTCGCCTGCTGTTCATGAACGTGCAGTGGGCAAAGAGTGTTCCCGCCTTCACACAGCTGCACTACCGCGACCAACTGTTGCTGCTACTGTCCATGACACTTGTGTCCCTCTAGTTCCAGCTGCCACAGCACAGCGCTGACACGGTGTGCGAGAGCGCTGCTCGCCTGCTGTTCATGAACGTGCAGTGGGCAAAGAGTGTTCCCGCCTTCACACAGCTGCACTACCGCGACCAACTGTTGCTGCTACTGTCCATGACACTTGTGTCCCTCTAGTTCCAGCTGCCACAGCACAGCGCTGACACGGTGTGCGAGAGCGCTGCTCGCCTGCTGTTCATGAACGTGCAGTGGGCAAAGAGTGTTCCCGCCTTCACACAGCTGCACTACCGCGACCAACTGTTGCTGCTACTGTCCACGACACTTGTGTCCCTCTAGTTCCAGCTGCCACAGCACAGCGCTGACACGGTGTGCGAGAGCGCTGCTCGCCTGCTGTTCATGAACGTGCAGTGGGCAAAGAGTGTTCCCGCCTTCACGGCGCTGCATTACCGCGACCAACTGTTGCTGCTACTGTCCATGGCACTTGTGTCCCTCTAGTTCCAGCTGCCACAGCACAGCGCTGACACGGTGTGCGAGAGCGCTGCTCGCCTGCTGTTCATGAACGTGCAGTGGGCAAAGAGTGTTCCCGCCTTCACACAGCTGCACTACCGCGACCAACTGTTGCTGCTACTGTCCATGACACTTGTGTCCCTCTAGTTCCAGCTGCCACAGCACAGCGCTGACACGGTGTGCGAGAGCGCTGCTCGCCTGCTGTTCATGAACGTGCAGTGGGCAAAGAGTGTTCCCGCCTTCACACAGCTGCACTACCGCGACCAACTGTTGCTGCTACTGTCCATGACACTTGTGTCCCTCTAGTTCCAGCTGCCACAGCACAGCGCTGACACGGTGTGCGAGAGCGCTGCTCGCCTGCTGTTCATGAACGTGCAGTGGGCAAAGAGTGTTCCCGCCTTCACACAGCTGCACTACCGCGACCAACTGTTGCTGCTACTGTCCATGACACTTGTGTCCCTCTAGTTCCAGCTGCCACAGCACAGCGCTGACACGGTGTGCGAGAGCGCTGCTCGCCTGCTGTTCATGAACGTGCAGTGGGCAAAGAGTGTTCCCGCCTTCACACAGCTGCACTACCGCGACCAACTGTTGCTGCTACTGTCCATGACACTTGTGTCCCTCTAGTTCCAGCTGCCACAGCACAGCGCTGACACGGTGTGCGAGAGCGCTGCTCGCCTGCTGTTCATGAACGTGCAGTGGGCAAAGAGTGTTCCCGCCTTCACACAGCTGCATTACCGCGACCAACTGTTGCTGCTACTGTCCATGACACTTGTGTCCCTCTAGTTCCAGCTGCCACAGCACAGCGCTGACACGGTGTGCGAGAGCGCTGCTCGCCTGCTGTTCATGAACGTGCAGTGGGCAAAGAGTGTTCCCGCCTTCACACAGCTGCACTACCGCGACCAACTGTTGCTGCTACTGTCCATGACACTTGTGTCCCTCTAGTTCCAGCTGCCACAGCACAGCGCTGACACGGTGTGCGAGAGCGCTGCTCGCCTGCTGTTCATGAACGTGCAGTGGGCAAAGAGTGTTCCCGCCTTCACACAGCTGCACTACCGCGACCAACTGTTGCTGCTACTGTCCATGACACTTGTGTCCCTCTAGTTCCAGCTGCCACAGCACAGCGCTGACACGGTGTGCGAGAGCGCTGCTCGCCTGCTGTTCATGAACGTGCAGTGGGCAAAGAGTGTTCCCGCCTTCACACAGCTGCATTACCGCGACCAACTGTTGCTGCTGGAAGAGAGTTGGCGCGAGCTGTTCGTCTTGGGCGCCGCGCAGTTCCTGCTGCCCCTGGAGGTCGGCGCGCGCAGCCTCGGCCGCCACGACGCCCTCCTGCACGAGCTGAGAGTGTTCCAGGAGACGCTGAGCAAGTTCGAGGCGCTCAGCGTCGACCCCCACGAGTACGCTTGTCTCAGAGCCATCGTGCTCTTCAAGACAGGTGAGAAACAACTTCATATCAGTTCAACGTCGCACTGGCCTGCAACTAGTCTAATGACGTTATAGAGCAATGATTTGGATGAAATAAAGATGGATGATGCGCAGGGCCCAAGTAGGTCTGCCGGCCGAGGGAATGGAACCCGGACCTCCAGATTGCAATTAGAATAAAATGATTCAGTTTAATCTCAAATGGGCTCTATAGTTTAAGATGTCTTTTCTTTTAACGCCCTCCTCTACACGGCACCTCCACATCTAACTAACGCCCTCCTCCTAGACACGGCACCTCCACCACATCTTCTTACTTCCTCCTCTACACCGCACCTCCACTTCAAACTAACGCTAATGGCCTCCTCCTTGTAACACGGCACCTCCACATCTAACTAACGGCCTCCTCCTTGTAACACGGCACCTCCACATGTAACTAACGGCCTCCTCGACACGGTACCTCCACATCAAATAACGCTCCTCCTTGTAACACGGCAATTCCACATCTAACTAACGCCCTCCTCCTTGTAACACGGCACCTCCACATCTAACTAACGCCCTCCTCGTAACACGGCAGCCACATCTAACTGACGCCCTCCTCCTTTAACACGGCACCTCAACCACATCTAACTAACGGCCTCCTCCTTGTAACACGGCACCTCCACATCTAACTGACGCCCTCCTCCTTGTAACACGGCACCTCCACATCTAACTAACGCCCTCCTCCTTGTAACACGGCACCTCCACATCTAACTGACGGCCTCCTCCTCAGCGTTCGAGAACCAGTCATCCGTGTCCTCTACATCTGGAAGTCCCGCGTGCGACAGCAAGAGCCTGCGCGAACCCAGTGCTGTCGCCGCGTTGCAAGATCATACGCAGCTGACGCTCAGCAAGTACATCAGCACTGCGCACCCCGCGCAGCCGTTCCGCTTCGGCAAGCTGCTGCTCCTGCTGCCCGCCCTGCGCGCCGTCTCCGCAGCGACCATCGAGGAGCTGTTCTTCAGGAGGACAATAGGACTCATTCCCATCGAGAGGATCATATGTGACATGTACAAGGCCACGGACTTGTAAGATAATATGTAGATAGATGTCTCGTCGAAGATAAATAATTGCCTTCAATTATTAGACGTCTTTGTATAGTGCAGCTTAACGGTTTAATGTTTCATTTAATTCATTGAGTTCAATCATTTGGTTCAACGAATGTAACTTTGTTGACTGTGGACGCAAAATTTATTGCATATGTAATCGGTTCAAACTCGATGAATTGAATGAAACATTGAACGGCTTGTGTCTTGAGTTGAATTCGTCAACGAAAATATTCAATGCCGTGATTTTTATTGACATATTCAGGGTCGAAACAGTTTCGTTGACGGATTCTTTCGAGAATCTGCAAGCTGAACTTTCCTCGGAAAACGAAGTCATCCAATGTGGACAATGTCATGATTTCGATCCATAAACTCGATATTCTTTCAAATTTCAAATTGTATTCCTTTGGTTTCACATACATTCCTATCAACACATTATTTGTTTGTCGCATATCCATTTTTATATTCTTTCTGAATTATAATTATCTGTTTGTTTCCATACAAAAAGCGCATACACAACAATTACATAGTTCAGTAAACATATAAACAAGATTATAGCAAAAGTGGTGAATGCAACAAACATACAAGCCTAAACGACAATATTAAAAACTATAATTCATTCTTATAATTTCATTTTGAATTTTGTGAAACGCTATTTATTTTTGCCTGATTTGAAAATAAGGATGGAAAGAAATTATTACTTTTTGTCGAAAACATTTTGTCTATAAGCTTTTTTCAAAGATTTGTGCGGCCAGTATAATTATTTGTATGAATAGAATTTCTTTTTACACAATATAAATGAAAATATTCTAGATTATAGGTATATTTTTTATAAAGCACGATCTGTGATTAATGGTAAATGAATAATACACGATTTCTTCACATTATTGCCTTGTGTAGAGCACTTCACTCAATGCATCGTATTGTATTAGCTATACTTAGGCGGGGCAAGACACTTGTGAAATATGTATATAAATATATTATTTTACGTCACAAGTTCACGCAGCATGTGACAATATAGTACACACATATAACAATGTAATTCTCAACAACCGTGCCTTAAAGTCATAATATGTAGAAGAAAATAATGTATAACCCTGAGAACGTGTAAATAAAATGAAATGCTTCTTGTAATTTGTTGTTTTGACTCTTGGGGCCCAGCCCTGACAATCCATCCCAGGTAAACAGAAGCCCATTACAAAGTCCCCTTGCCGACTCTTGCCTCGGTTATTTTCTGCATCGTTTGCTTTCGACAAAGATCTCGGATTCTTTCAGTTGGTGATTTCAGCAAAGAAGGTTCGATCTTTTGTGCAGACAGTAATGAGAAGATCTCTATTTGTCGGTCCCTACAAATGAACCTCACCTCCTAACTTTTACCTTGTTTATTATCTTCGCTATAGTGTTTTCAATTGTTATGGTTTTACCTTTTACCGAGCCGTCGCCAGAAACTTTTGCTAAACTGTCTGCTATACATTCGGCCCATCTTTATTGAGATAAGTCCACTCTTTGGTCAGTAAGACGTCTTTTAAAAGTGTCACCGGTGCCAGCTTGCTAATCTCCCATGAAAAACATCAAAATTCAATCTCTACTACCCTTTTGGCGGAATCTTTGCTCTTTCATGAAAATACTCAATGGACGAATTTTAGTCGACAGATTTTGTAGTAATACAACAATGACGAAGCAAAAATGTTCGGAAATCATTTTCTTTCATAAAATCGAACGTACCGTAATTCCGTTCAATTTAAAGTCGATAATAGTAGCCAAATTGCCATACAAATTTGACGAATTATAAAATACTCTTTGACGCAAATAATTGGTTGATAAAACGATAAATTTAGATGTTGATAATTTGAAAGTGGTTTGAGATAAAAGCCTATGGACGTTCACAGGTGGGGTCACTTGCTTCTGTTTCCCCCTACATATTTCATAAAGACCAAAAAAATATAAACATTCACGAAAAATTAAGCATTAGGTATATTCAGAGAGTAAGTATATTATAGTATATTATCTATAATATATTATATTATAGTATATTATAGGTATTTAGGGAGATGACCATCCTAAGGAAATGGAGAATCGGATATTTTGGGCGCAACTGTTTTAAGCTATATTCTATATTTTGGTTTATTTTGGTTTTTAATGTATTTTTTGTGTGATAATAGTGTGAAAATCCAGCTCAAATAGAAAAAAATAAAATAATTTCGAAGCTTTTTACATGTTCAAAACGCACTCAAATGCTTGCCACTGAGATAAAATGTAAGTAAAAACCCCAGCCTATGCGGCCTGGACCCATGCTGCTTGACGTGACCCCCCCCCCCCCTCCCAAGACCCCTCATTTTGATCTTTAAAAACTTGCCTAGCTCTGGAATAAATCCTGTTGACGCCTCGATAAAATTCCATCTTCCTTCTGCAAAAATACACATTTCATAAGTGTTAAATTCAAATTTAAATTAAATTGTTGCTTTTTATCACTTTTACTGTATACCTGTTTTAAATTCTGACAGCTTAAGGAGACATATTAATTAGTTGTTGAAATTATATGCTACGATATTTCATACTAAAACATTTTTAAAATTTCTGACCTTATCTGGCAAATAAATTTAAATGCAACCGGTTTGTCCAAATGAACAGAACAGACATCTCAATAGAGAATATTAATTCCGGCATTTGTTGATAAGATTGACTATACATTGTAAATACTTGGTATTTGAAACTCGTGTTTAATTGTTTAACGTCGCACGGTTTGCAACAAGATTCATAACGACGATTTCCTCCATTACTAAGTCTTCGGCAGAAAACTCTTCCACCCCTGGGCCACCCTCTCATCTCGCGACGTATCGTATTAACCAAGAGGGTTGTCCGTCGCATTTAGCTTAATGCCCTTGTCTCCGCGGTTCATGGGAACAACGGGCAATTTTTCCACGCCGTTACCTCTTCATTGTCCATTCAACTTTATTGTCATTCAAGTACCATTACGTCACGAGGGGAACCGAGAATATGTAACCATTTTCAATTGCTTATTATTAATACTTTCAAGTTGTTTGAGTCCTCGATTTTCCACATTGTTACCCTTTAACAATAGTTCTAGATTAGCTCTACGCAATGTGGCTGTTGCCTTGATGATTGGATCGAAATATAAAACTGAATATTCGAAATGTGCTTCCAGAACAAACGTGCATTGTTTTAATCGATTTTATGAAAGGTCTCCGAGTTAATTGGAACGGGACGGAATCGTTGCAATTGTTGCAAATGACATTGTGATTTTGAGTGAGTTTGCTACTGTAACGTTTTCAAGGAGCAGATGTTTCATTTGGTTTTCTCCCACGGGAAGGTGGTTTGTGTATTCGCCGCGGGGGGCGCACTTGTCGCGTCTCAAGATGGCGGATTATGACGTCACGGCCCCTATGATGCATGCAACAAGTAGTTTGTTGGGATCTGTCAAGTGTTTTGCCGACTTTTCTGAAGACGAGTTTGTATGCGCTATACGGGTTTGAATTGTCGCTTTATAATTCCTAAGTGTGAGTAATGTGAAGTTAAAGATGGTATTAACCCCTAGGTCGCTGTCATTGAATGTCATAGCAAAGCAATTCAAATCTTTCTATACAAGAAATAAAAATAGGTATAGGACAAGACTTTAGGACATTTTATGGAACGTTAATTCAAAATATGCAGGTCATGAGTGCGTTTTTTTTCTTATAAACATTTTATAGAAAACATGTTGGCTTTCGTTAGGTTGAAAAGTACATACACAGTAAGGTAATAGCCATGCCATTTTATTTAAACTTCGATTTTGTGCTGTTCTTGTCTATATTTTGATTTGTTCATTAGAAGATTTAATTTATTTTAGGGGTGCACTGTTCTGCAAATGGGCTATAAGGATATGGAAGAATATATGATTAGGTATATGTAAGGATCGAATGGAGGGTGGGAAGAAGGATGTGAATACCTATTGGTTTAAGTAACCTTCCCATCATTTGCCTCTCGACTGAATGAAACTTTAGAAACTTGTTATTCAGGACGGTCGCTGGAATCGAATTCTGACCCCCCGAGCAGGAGCAAACCGGAAACAAATATAAATGTATATATGAGATACACAGCAATGTTTTCCACAAAAAATAAATTACTTGACAAAAAGTTGCGTATATTCTTCTAAACAGAACTTCAACTGTAATGACTAATAATTAGCAGCTGTTAATGACAAAGTACTGCTGAATAGGGGAGGGGGGGGGGCTCTTAAACCAGCAGGTGAGGTCCCTTCCCCCCGCCCCAGGCACGACAATACACCCCTAATAAGTGTCAACTGCCACCCCTTCCATAGCGACGTGTCTGATAGCTGTCAAAGACACCGCGGACACTAGCCGCCATTTTGCAGGCACGACTGCGTGGCGAGTGGCTCAGTGGTTGGCGCAAGTATCCGTCATGAGAGCCTTTGTCACGCACGCGAAATCATAGCTGCAGAGTTGACATCGTGCTCGGGTTGCTCAGATGCAAAACAGGTCAACTCCACTTCGCAGAGTTCTGATATAAACAGGAAATTAGTAATTCTTAAGCTGATGGGCGGGAGAAGGAGATTTTAAACAACATTGGAGAGAGATGACATTTTCCTGCACTTGATAGAGAAATACAAACACTTTGGAAGTTGTCAAACTCAAAAACGTTCTTTTTATGGAGATGGCTGGTTTTGAATCTACAAGGCAACTCATATGATGTCGCCTTATCGTTAGTAGAGAGGGAGTGCTACACTACACCAGTTCTACACCAGCGCTATACCAGAGCTACACCAGAGCTACGCCCAAGTTAAAACGATCACGTTTTGTGCTAAAACTTTCAGCTTTCAGCACTGAGTAGAACATGCAAGATTATGTACAGCAAATACATACTTTCAAAATATGTTCAAATTGCTCGGAGCGGCTGCACAGATAGGTCATTTAAAAATCTTGAAAAATGTCGATTTTGACACTACTACAATTACTAAAAGCCTGTTATGATTCAATAGAACCAACCAACTATTTGTAGTAATTGACCACGAGATAATGTGGAAACAGAATGATAGTTTTGTACCTCAGAGGTAGAAGGGCAGAAGTTCATTCCAATGATTCTTGAGGTGAGCTCAAAACACCAGTATTTCTGGGTTCATCCAATAATTTGTAAGTGACATGAGTTGCTTAAGAGCAAACTTCAATACATACAACAGTATTTTGTTGATTACAGCCAGCGTAGAGCTTGATTACATCATTCCAAAAGTGTGCAACGCCAAATCGAGGAAATGGCCTTCCGGCATTCTACCTCCGAGTACAGAGTTTTTGTCCACTCATCAATATTAGAACAGAGCTCATAAAATATTCATTCGGTGTAGGTAGAAGTAACTCCCAACCATAATGTTCTACTCTCTGAAATGAGACAAAAAAGCGAATGAATAGCTTCTGAACTAACAAGTTTATCAACTGTCAATGTAGCTGAATCAAAGTCTAATGCGACGTCATGTTCGACACTCGAGGAACAAATCCTTTAAGTAGACTTCCACCTGGACGGACTGATTTTAACGAGACAATATCACGTCCCTTGCGACTTGCGACGGCGGCCATTGAGTCAGACACTGGGGTGCAGAGGATTAGACGTCGTGGTCGGTTGGCTGCTTTCTTACCTCGAGATCACCCATCCGTCTGCACTTACCTAGCAGGAGGTTCGCGATTGAGTCGGGCGAAGCAGCAAGTGAGGTTACTTCCTTTGAGGATGTTTTCACTTCGAGTTGGCAACTTCCTGCAATGTTATCCAAGGAAGAAGCAAGACCATAGTTGACCATAATCATAAATGACCACTAGATGCAAGATGTCACAAGGAAATTGAATGAAACTTTGTCCATCGACAATATAATTGAATGCCGGGCCGGAAGAACAATGTAACCAATAATTTCATTATTTTAAGTATAATTAGCCCAAAACTTCAAGGCCATATTATCATAATTAGGTACTTAGTTTGGAAGGTATATGGATGTTAGTATATAGGTTTCATTCAAAAAATGGGAACCTGAACATTAAATTTATTGCAAAAACTTTTTTATTTGGAAAGGAATACTATTTCAGTAGGCACCCTTTCGGGTTGTTTACTTTCCCCCGAGTTCCTCAAATACTTTCGTTGATTATCCTTCCACTTAGCTAATTTCAGCTTTGTTTTCTTGCTTTATTCAACCGTTTTGGGTACACAATGCAGTCCGCACGGTGCACCGTCGGCACACATTCATGGTTCTTCCATGCCAGCCAACATTCATGTTCAATTTATATAATTCCAACATTGAAAATATCAACATATTAAGGTGGCAGTTGAAAGACATAGACATGTACATGGTTATTCCAAAAAAACTATTTCTAAAAATGTGTTGGTTACATCTATCTGGTTCTTCCGGCCCAGCATTCAATTATCGTCGCCCATGATAAGTTGGCATGGAACGACATTGTTTTACATTTATCAATAATCTACTACATTTAAAACAGTTGATTAGGACTATTTCCTTGGAACATTAAAAATGAATGAATGAAGAATGAATTTAGGAATGAATAGGAATGAAGAAGGATAAAAGGAATGATTTATTTTAGCAGTGCATAAGATTTCTAACTTAGGTATACTAAATTCATATTATTTTTACATTTTTCATGGCGTAATTGCATATTTTACCGATGATACTTCTTTTTTTTAACGCTGATACTGCCTATTTTGAGGGTTTTGATACTGCCTTTTTTGTGCCTTTTTTGACATTTCATTTTGCCTTTTTGGGGGTTGTACTGCCTGAAAATCCCGACTGTAATCATTATGTTATTATGTTTATAATGTTTATTGTTTATAAAAATGTGTATCGATCATGAGGATAACATTTTGTGATGCATCGGTCCAAAAGACATTTCATTTGTACAACTAACTAATTCTACAGTGTTTCTTATACATTGTAAAAACAATACAGGTATGGAGGACGCGATTGAT
Organism: Leuctra nigra; assembly: GCA_934045905.1. NCBI lineage: Eukaryota > Metazoa > Arthropoda > Insecta > Plecoptera > Leuctridae > Leuctra > Leuctra nigra. Next base: position 53,754,001 of record OW203761.1, read on the forward strand.
TGGATCAAATCAATAGACCACCACAAGAACGATTGACTCCCCCCTCTCTTTTCATACCAATTTCAAATAAATTATTAAATGTAATTGTGAGTCACGTCTTGTGCGTAGTTCAGCTTTTATATTAAACTTTTTTTTTTAGAAAATTGAACAAAAATCGATTTGATTTGAAGCTACAAAATAAATATCACTTTGCCAAACTGAAATTCAATGCTTTTAAGATGTCAGAATTATAGTAATAACTGCTGGAGTTTTGTGGTAAATTCTCGCACAAGATGGCAATTATGGCCCCAAGGTTGGACATTATCTAAATATAGCGAATTCACACCTACCTATTAAGGTCCATAGCACAGTTTTTGCGGCGCCAAGTTGAATCTTGGTTCCATCGCAACATCCTAGACCAGATCGTGAGTGTTGTATAATTATTTAATTGATCGACCGAAAGATAACATCTTCTAATTATTAACTCGGTGATTAGCATTGGTTTGTTTAATGATGCTCACACGCTGTGAACATATTTTATCAAAACGGTTTCAGGAGTCTGGGTGGTTGTAAACATTCCGGTAGAAAGCCCATTGGCAGTTCAATATTTGAAACGATACAGGATGACATTGTATCTTTTATAATTTTATAAAGTTGAATCACTTATTCAAGATAGGGGGTAAGTCAATTTAATGTACAAACATTATGTGTACGGTATCTGAAAATTCAGGCACTACAAGTATGTAGTAGCCAACAAGAGCGAAGATCAATTTACTCACTATATTTTTCTCATACTCACTCTCACTTTTTTCAGGAATAAGCCCCCTGGACTGATGACCATTCCTGCAAAATTTCAAAAAATTAACAGCGGATTTTAGCCATGAGTACTGGGACTGACGCCCTATCTTGCTAAAATGTGTGTCACGTCCCTTAGCATGTTGGTATACAACATGCTAAGGGACGTGTTTTGAAAACAAGTCAATATAATTTTCATATGCAGTTTGAAGGTACCTTATTTGTGGGGTTCAACAGTGTAAAAGCCCTCTTCATAGCTACTTGGAAATCAAACAGAGCCACCGAGATCATTTGTTAAATCGCCTATAAAAATTTAATAAACGAGATTTTTCACTTTAAGAATTTAATTTCAGGGTTGGCATGTACAGATTTTGTTCTCTTTACCAACTTTTACCGGTCAATATTGTTGGCCAGCCAAACGCTATTACTAATGTATTTAACTTCGTGGTAGAATGCCTGGAGTCCATTTCAACGAATCTTTAGAAAAGCTCAAGCATTACCTGTACAGTCTTCTGCGTTCATCCAATCTTATTTATAATGAACAGCAGTAATTTTGAAAGAATATACTTCAATTCAAACTGTAGGTATTGTGGTTTTAGACATTGCCATTGATACAGCTTCATTAGGAATATTATGATTTTAAATGCGTGTAACTTAAACTCGGGAAAATGGATTTCCGCCCTTCTGCTTCTGAGGCACAGATTTTAATTGACAGCCCCAGGTAAATAGTTCTGTTACGAATAATTTTAATTAAATAATGCAAATCCTGTGGTAAGTAATACTGGTCACATGCAGGGAAAAGGGCCGGACCCTAACATTCAGAAACTTACATCTTGTAGCAAAATCTTAACATTAGTTCATCCATTAGCATATAACAGAATAAATCCCCCCCACCTAACCAACCAACCCCTGACTTTGAGGGCAAAATGGCGTCACAGCCGCCACAATTAAAACACTTCTTTCATTCGAATCCAACTTTTACAATTACCCCCCACTCTCTACCCCCCCATTCATCCCCACGGAATCATCTTCAGGAATGAAAAGATGCAGGTATATGAGGGCAGTTCATTATTTGTCGACCGCGGCGCAGCTGGGGCATTATGAGATGATAATCCCCCCCCCCCCACCCCTCGTACATATGTCGCCAAGTCTTTTGAATTCCACTGACAAATTGCCATTTCGGCTCCGTGGATTGTGTTATTGTGTTACAATGGGCCCGAGCGGGTATAACCAGTTCCATGAAAACATGTCCCCGATTAGTACCAACCCCATTTTAAACATCAAAACATTAATTAAATTAATTAAACTAAATATAATTCATTCTCTAGATCTACAACGAAATTATCTTCGTATTCATCCAAATTAAATCCATCTGTTTAATTTTTCCTCCACGATTTAGTTTCTTGTTATTTATTTTCTCTGAAGTGAGTGTCCGAGTCTATTATACTCTCAGTTCATTATATCGCGAGCGTTTAGCTTTTTCACTGGATGCAGCACACAACATGGGATTGCCGTTTACACTGCTTTGATAGGAGGCAAGCGACAATGGAGATGTCAATCTCGAGCCAGCCAGCGGGCAAATGCCCACATCTCCATCACAGCAGCCCTGGTCCATTCAGAGCAGGATTCGAACTGCAAGTCGACCAGCAGTCGCGCATCATTCGGGATTGTAACTTGAAATATAAGTGTTTGTTATAATACATATTGATTTGTTATTGCTTCGGTTAGAACGTCTGTTCGGTATTCAAAAGATTTCTAAAAAATAACAAAATTTACTGATTTCCAAAAATAGGTAAATGCCGAAATCTTATAGGAAATAGGAATTCATTCAAAATGCTTGATATCGCATTTAAAGCAAGCTCATATAGAAATTGAAATGAGTGTCATATAAAGTTGAGAACAACACTACTCTATACTTGGTTTAATGAGTTGCCAAATGTATTTTCGTGTCTTTTTGTTCTGTTATTGAATTGTGCATCAAAACTAGGAAAACGCTCTGTGTAACGCGTTGATGAGCGAGCACGGATATACGCGCAACACCTCGAACCGAAATTCTTTCTATCGAAAATGTCCTTATAAGCCAATAATTCTTGAATGTAGTCACAGATTTGTATGGAAATCTCCAAATACTCCTAAAATATTGGTCCCAATGGCCAATGATCAATCAAGCGGTTCCTTGTTAATTTTCAAAAATCACTGCAGGATTAGTTTCAAAAATATACCTGGGACCACTAATATGATATTAGTGTGTGTACAAAACTTCAGATCGATCTGTTGAACGGTCAAAGTTCAGTTAGAGCCTCCGTATTGCATGATAATTCATATGCGTTTCAAAGTTTCTGCTCTAAAGACCTGAACTGAAGCGTCGAAGAGGCACTGATAAAATATTTGAAATTTCCCTCACGATCTTTGACAGCCAATACAAGCAAAAGGTTAATAACATTCGGATTTAACGACATATTAGTCTGAAATTTTCAAAAATACAGATAATGTTGGTCCCAATGATTATGCAAAAGTTTTAAGCTAGTAATCGGTAAAATGGTTCTATCTTTACTTTTCAAAAAATCACAAAAATTGCAGGATCTCATCCAAAACTATAAACCTGGGACCGCTCACGAAATTATGGTGACGCTCGTGGTGACGCTAGTTCAATAATTGTAAAAATATTTATACTTTACATATTTCATTAACTTTACATTATGAAGAAACACTAGGTAGTGTTACTGAAATATTTGGACAATCATCATCTGCGTCTTCTTTGTGCGAAATTAAATTATAATTTGGTCACACACCTATTTAGGCGCCTTCTGGTCATACTGATTGATGAACTTGATACAAGCCTTATTATACATCACTCACTTGTTTCCTTATAAGTCACAACCCAAGTATGAAACTAATGTTTTACGTACAAATCAAATTGGCAACATGATCACTGCAAGTACAACCTATAAAACTGCTTTCCAGTTACATGCAAGCGGTTTTATCTTGAATCTTGAACTAATCACAGTCACTGAATTAAACGATGTTTTTCGTTCCTCCCTAACATCTTAATCACACGTCACCTTCATGTAGCGATCAAATGAAACCTTGCAAATAATCACACGCTCATGGTGCAATTTCGGCGCAGCGAAACATCATGAAGCGATCTGGTTCCTTCTTCAAAATAGCTCTTGATGCATACCCTTATAGAGATAAGCTATGAATAACATTACCAGCATCTTACGACTAACATTCTTCATTTACAATCAGCCTTCAGGTTGACAAATGATGATCGAGAAGATCTAATTAAATCTTCTTCCTCGTGATTAAAAGTAAACTGCGGTTTGATCTAAATAAGCGCATACCATTGAGTCTGAGCGTAATGCAAGGTTAATGAGTTGTGTTTTACATAATCAATTGATCGGGTATCGGGGAAGTCACTCTGCGTTCGCATGATCATGCTCGGGGCAAGGTTGACGGGGAAATGTGACGCCTGAATCGCCGCAACACGATGACACGGGAGTTAGTTGAGTTGCATAGCTACTAGTGAGAATATGGGCATGATTCCAGCTGCCTTGCTAGGCTCTAAGTTTTGAAGTTCTGAAGGAGATAATTGAGATAAACTTAATACCTATTGACTTGGGCGCCAGGTGGGTGGGGGGGGGGGGCGCTTTCCTCCCCCCTGGATAGCAGGATAACATATCATTTTGTGGTGTTTTGAGTAGAGTAAAAAAACAAAATATGCCCTGCGGGGCAAAATGTGTCAAATTTAAAAAAAATATTGAATATTTGAACAAAAGCACCTAAAAAAACGTCTCATATTTGATTTCAAAGTGTCAAAAACCAAAGAACCCTTGCCTTACCTTGCCCCCCCCCCCCCCCCCCCCCCCCAACCCGACAGAAATCCTGCCGGCGCCCTTACCTATTAGCAGACAAAGCTACTGCAATAAGTCACCAACCCGTTTTTGTATTTTTGAAATATAATTGATAGTTGATAGTTACATGTAATTATATGTAATTGTATGAGATTATAATATGTAACGCACTAAATTCAGCAAAAAATATATCTCTCAAAAACTCATTACCACTCAACTCGTTCGTTCGTTTCCGTGTTAATATCAGACTTGGTGCTTAGTACTCACTAAATTCACTACATTCACTAAATTCAAATGTAGTGAGCAATACTAGGAAAACGCTCAGTGTAACGCGTTGATGAGCGAGCACGGGTTATTATACAAAATAAGGTGTTACGAATTTTATTGAATCTTACTTTCGGAAGGACAAACTATTTCCTATGTTCTACTGTATTTGAATCAATGACTTGATTGTATTTCATAATCTTGATAAAAATAATGTTTTCACATGAAAAAGAAACTTACAACCTATTTCAATTCAGGGGTTGTATTCACAGAATGAATTATCTAGGTACTAATACTTATGATCTTTTGTACCAACCTATTGGCAGATACTTGTTATCTACTTTCCAGAACTGATTGACATCAAGATAGTGTACCTGTTCGATATCAAACGACTAACGATGAAGACGAGACAATTATTATTATTTACAAATATTGTTAGGTTCCTAATAATAGTTTTTTTAAAGTTCCTATCTTAGAAAAATGCTGTAAAATTCAGGAGAAATGTTCGCTCTTGCAATAAACACTTCTGTACCTCAGAGGTAGAAGGCTCTAGGTCCATTTCAGTGATTCTAGAGGTGAGCTCATGAACCAGTCATTCTACATTCATCCTATCTTATTTGTAATGATGGCTTGAGTCATTGTGTAGGAGAAAACAAGATTGTTGACTTTAGTCAAATTAAGGCTGATTCGCAATTGTCGAGAAATTGGACATCGGGCCTTCTACTTCTAAGGTACAGAGTTGAATTAGAGTGCCTGTGTGACGACAACCCACTCAATTGAACGTCAATACAAGACCCAAACATTTTGTTGTTAACAGCTAATAAATTATAAAGATAGCGGAACGATTAAAAAGACTTGTAGCAGTCCAGCGCAGAAGTGGAAGTCGCTTTTAGTACCCAAATGACTGGTCGGACAGAGAAACGATCATGCCGATATGACTGGTCGGACAGAGACACGATCATGCCGATATGACTGGTACGACAGAGACACGATGAGGCCTTGGTTTTATCGGAACACCTTCAAGTGTGGTCGAATTCCTCGCTCGTGTTCCGACATTTGTCTCGGATTCCTTCGCTCACCAGCAGATCATTCGGTCTTCATTATGTCACCGGACACTGATTTGGCAAATAATTGTTGAATTCCTCGCGTTCTTTCATTCCAATGCAAGAATACGAGTCGCTGGGACAAGATTATGCAAGATTCCGAACTGTTTTCTTCGATCAAGACAGTTATAAACATAAGACACATCTTTTCTTAAAGCTACAGAAAAAAAACTCTGCTGTAATCAAAGTTAAACGTGGGAGAAACTGATTTTTGTACCATTCAGATTGTGAAAATTCTGAAAAATAATTAGCATAGCTAATCAGCTTATAAAACCAAATTATAAATACAATATTTATGCCAAAACCCGACTCAAAGCTGGGGCCCTTTTCTAGAACTTTTAAATTCCCAATTTCCAGCAAGAGATCATTCGGTCTTCATTATGTCACCGGACACTGATTTGGCAAAGAGAATTTGATGGAATTTGATTTAATTCAAAGTTGATTATGGACGTGACCGAATTCCATCAGAATGGAATTGGGAAAACGTTCTACAATATAATCCTGCTGAACAATGTGGACATTATTTTATTGGCCATCGCAAATATCTCAACGTCATCAATGCAATGTTTAGTCTAGGTAGGTATGGTATAATTAAGGAGAAAACGCGATGGAGGATGGTGGTGCCATCTGGTGAAGCTTATTACGAGCTTTCAGATTATTGCTCTCGACATATTTTACTTTTCAAAAGTATATCTCATCAAATCTATAAATGTATCTTAAATTGACACTCCCGGGTACCCAAATACTCGCACTTCAATTATTTTTGAATTCACATTTTGTCTAGGTCCCATTTTAATTTGTTCTTCTAGATGAGGATTGGCAAGAGGATTGACAGGTTGACTTAGCCGCTCTTTTTACGCTAAGTGTTTTTATGTTAGATAGCAGCACTTCAACAAGTAATAATTGTTTGTATAAAAGTAGCTAACTCAAAGTGATTTATAGACGTATAAAAGTGAAGCGAGCATAATTAAAAATCCGGACGAGTTAAATCACTTGCCCATGAGCCAAGTAGACATCTGTTCCTGTACTTCTTACACATGCATATTCAATGTCCCGCTTTTAACACTGCAATAATTCTCTCTGCACAATTAGCGTCCAACTGTGAGGAGTGATATTTCGGTCCTGCGATCTCATCGGGTAATTATGATGCATTTGCAGGACCTTGAGTCGATGATTTAGATGAGCTGGTCTGAGCAGAAACCTGCTGCACAATGTTACAGACCATAAACACCGCACGTCAGCGGCGCAGAATGAGAGATTAATTGCATTACAGAAGCCAGCCCGTGGTATTTGTCTTTGAGACGTGATCAATAGAGACGAGGTGCGTGGAACGTGAGGAGTCGGTGGAAACTGGAGACGATGTGAAGGAAGAAAGATGCTGGTGGCTCATGTGGCTTGTGGGGACGGTGTCTTCATCGACTAGTATTTTGCGTGGTTTTCCTCAGTCTTGAGATAATGCTGGAAAGATTTTCTACTAGGAAAATGCTCGGTGTAACGCGTTGATGAACGAGCACCGATACGCGCAAGATTTCATACCAAACACAATCCTCTCAATAAAATAAAACTTATAACTATATTATTACTGATTTCCGTTGCAACTTATTGAATAAACATCAACGGACTAGGAATTTGGTAATGTTCGATCAAACTCTTCTGACAGCGATTTAAAACTTATGTCAATAAGTTTGTAATTACTTAAGACTGTTGGGCTTAAAATAAGTAAAATTTGAGTTAATGTTGGTATTTTATCACCATTGCAAAATTGAGCCAATGATTTTCGACCGACCAATCAGAATATATTATTTAAACTTAAACCAATTAGAGGATTTGGCTGAAAGTTTGGAAGAATTGTAACAATGTAGGTCGCAATGACTTTACAAAATTTCAAATTGATCAGACCAACCAATCGAAAGCATATATTTTTTTAATTTGATCCAATCAACGAATTTCAAAACAAATTAGAGTCAAAGTCCAGAGATGGTCCAGGAAAATATCAGCTCGATAGGAAAAACGGTGCAAATAGGTTTAACATACTCAAGGGTTTAACCAGTAATAAAAAAGAAAGTCCGTGCCAAAGAGAGAAAAAAGAGACGCTCGCTAATTTATTATTATCTAATGATAATAATATAAGATAATTTAATATTTTTGACCTAGTTTGTTGGTATAAAAGAATACATTTTGTTCGGGTTTTTATCAACGTTTTCTGATTAGAAGCTGTTTATGATGCACTTCACGCTTATTAGACTGTATTTTGTGCACTTTACCAAAAACAACAAAGTATGTCTATATATATATATATATAATGTGTCATATTCATTTGAAACATCGGAATTTCATAACGCACACAAAATTATCATCCATTTGAAAGAAATATGATCCATTCAATCTACATGAACGTACACTCCCCCAAATAATAAACGGTACTTGGTACAAAACGTATTGGCTGCTGGGCCGGTTCCTTGACAATCAATCCTTGTTATTATCAATGAAATCAGAGCTCACCTAAAAGAGTTAGATAATGGTAATGCGTTAGCACTGACTTCATGGGATGATGCCATCAAACCTTAATCAGTCAATTCATTTTCTTTCGAGTACCGTTTATTATATGGGGGAGTGTACGTAGGTTCTTGTTTTTGAAACTGAAAACTGCGAATATCTATGGGTGCGTAAAGAGAATCAGATCCCATTGGTGGAATTATAATTAAAGTTTTATGTAACCATTTTAATTTTTCAGTAATCAGGTGAAATTTATTTTAATTTTAACCAATGGGAGGATTTGGCTGAACCCTAATATGTCGGCCCCCAAAAACTGTGCAAATTTTCGATTATATCTGTAGGTCAAACTGTGTGAGCCACGGCCATTTTAATTTGTCAACTATAATCAGAGAGCAGCTCTCAAAAGCTATACCTACACTCTATAATACGTCACATTTCAGCTCATTCGGAGAAACAATATGACTTGTGGCGTCGGACAAAACAAAGCAAACAAAAACATGTAGTTTCCAAAAGTTCCGAACGGAGACATCTGTCAATCATGTTGATGAATGACGAGCGACAGGTGTTGAGCCGTGTATAAGCCCCGCTGACCCTGCTGACGACATCTGGAGTGACCTTGAGGTCGCAGACTCCATGTCGTGTCACTGGAGCAAGTCGTTGTCCCTCACAAGAAGGAAACGCATGCGCACCACGGTCGTCCGTCATTAATATTAATCGTCGTGGACGATTATTTCCGGACACTTTGGGCGTAGGAATGACCTTAGAACTCGCGTCAGAAACAGATTTGGATCAATCGCCTTAGTCAATAAACTCTTGCATTTTATTAACACTATTTTTATAGTATTCTTTTACTACCTACAGTCCAATAAAATTTAATTGAAACACACACAAAAATCGACGAATAAATAAAATTTAATTGAGACATGCAAAAGTCAATGAATAAGGATTACGTTCACCGATTTTTTGTGTTTCAATTAATTTTTATTTATTCAGTAGTGAAATAATACTAAAAATGTTTTGAATAACATTGAAATTTATGTTAATTAATTCAGTACCTAGTTAAGCAAGTCAATTAATGTTTACTCTTTATTAAAATCAATGAATAGGAGAGGAATATGCGATCCATAGGTAAGTATTTCTGGGAGGAATGGGATCGACAATATTGAGTGTATTTCCAAAAATACTCTTGAAAATCAGAATTATTTGGTATGTAATTCTGATTAAATATAATCTGGAAGAACGCTAAAAGACATTATATTTTGTATTCATGTGTATTTTGTTCAATTTTGTATTTGTGTCAGAATGAGTACGGTCATTAAAAGAAAAACGCAGATTGTCTGAAAATGATTCGTGTGCATCATCCGCATTAGTCTTCGCTAATTCGTCGTCTAACTCTATAGGGAAGATCTGGAACATTTTCTGAATACAGTTTTTCTTTTCTTGAGACTTTTAGATCTCCGAGATTCCATACTTGGACTCCACGAAATCATCTTCGGATCAAGTTGGCCGTCATCATAATCATTCATCCCAAAGCATCCACCACGAAGGCGCTGACCTGTCCGGGCTGTGAAGCAAGGTCTCTCAAACACCTCGCTACTCGGTATAAATCAGCCCAAGTTGATGAACAATCCCCGGAGCGCCGTCCACTTGCCCGGGTGAACTTCAAGCCGGCCTTGCCGTGGATACAGCCACAGATGTACAGCTTCATGAAACATGAGATACCTAATGAGATAGTTATCTCAATCTGTAATGATAGAGACAGAACAGGAAGTCAGGAGGAATAACTTCATTAGATTAGCAAACGATTAGATTAGTTTATCTACTATTAGGGTCAGTTATTCAATGCTCTGCTACATTTTGAACAGTAGATTTGATCTAATTGCCATGGCAAAAACCAATGACATTCATTGAGAATCACCACGTAACCGAACTACAGGTTTTAACAGATTATTTAAAAATTGGACCATGTTTCACAAGTTGTTGGTTTAATATTACTTTGCGCGCTGTGCCCACTATGATGAAGTGTAAGATGTTGAATGGATGAGCGAGATTGTTGTGGCCTATTTGTTACATAATAATGATTATTACTAGGGAAATGCTCTGTGTAACGCGCTGATAAGCGAGCCTTCGTATTGCTTGCGTATTCGTGTGAAAGTTGCTGCTCCAAAGACCTTAGAAATAGAGGGATGCTTTTGAATTTGAATTTCTTTGAATACAATTGACATTTCAATAACACGCATTAAAAAATGTCCATAAAACGTCAACTACTCTGTCAATTCCTCTTCAACCTCTTGGCAGATTTGTCTGAAAATTGTCAAAAAATCCTTATATATGTTGGTCCCAATGACCATGCAAAAAGTTGATCGATTTGGGCACTTTGGGCGCGTGACGTCATTATATACCGCGAAAACAAACGAGCTCAAACTTACATACATCTGCTCCTGTAAAACATCTCGGGCATTGAGATCCATGCAATTTCATTCATTCGACTCAAGTTCATGCCCACATAGGGAAAATGACATTACGGTATACGAGCGATATTGTTGTGTGTTGTTAGACTTGTGTTGACGTCACAAATGAATTAACTATGCAGTTACCTTCATAGCCTCTCCGTGACGTCAGATCAGAAGGATAATGAGAATCAGATCAATACATTCATTCGGACACGGCCTAAAAGGAGATCCAGTTACTAACTAACTGGTTCATGAAATAAGTAATGACGTCTTTACGTAATTATAATGCGATATTTATGTCATTAGGTATTAATATTTTTAATAATTACAAAATGTTTGCTTGGTGGCTCTGAGGAATTTGAAACGTGGGTCGAGTGTAGACAGGGACACTATTAAACATTACGCAAGTTTCATTTCAAATGTCTGTAAAAATCTAGTAAAGATTCAACGCCAATAAGCATTTATGTAAGTTTATGGAGGACGGGTGTGAAGGAGGGGGGGGGGGGGGGGGTAGCCTAGTGTATAACAATTATTATGAGTTAATTATTAATACACTTTCTACTTTCTATGAACGTTTCACAAACTTTGTATATTTATTTTACTCTCAATATTTATCCCTCTATTCAGTGGGCTCCATCATAAAGTTCAAAGTTTGTGGAACGTTCAAAGAGATCGTATCTATATCCAAAAATACTCGATAAAGAAACATTCAAGAGGTGTTGAATCCAGGCATAATATTTAATGGCACAGTCCTTCCCTCATATGCTTATAGGAATTGGTTGGAAATTAAATAATATGAATGAAGCTTTCAGTTAAAAATTTCTTTCAACATTTAAAGAAAATTGCAGAAAAGCAGTATTTTGAACTGTTACAGTATCTAGTGTTTGTTTTCAACAAATTAAATCCAAGGAAAGCATGATATATCATTATCAAGTTTAGAAATGTTAAACTTTCCTAGAGCCACGAACAAGTGTGCATCCATCCCCTCAGACCATCAATTATTTTCTGCTTATATTTTTGAGTTGAAATGTTTGACTTCATTCTTAATTTTCAAACAATAAGATTTCTAATTACTGTTTAATTGAGCGAGCGAAGCGAGCGTCTCCTTTTGACTCTTTTGGGACGGACCTCTGTTTTTTTTGTTTTTTTTGTATTTTTTTTTTGTTTTTGTTTTTGTCTGTTAATAGCCGATACACAGGTCGCACCGTTTCACCTATCGATCTGAAATTTTGCACACATGTAAAACCAACCTTCTCTGTTTGCAGACCCAAATTTTTTTTAAATCCATTAATTGGTTAAAATTTAAACAAATATCTCCTGATAGGCTGAAAAAATAAAACGGTCTTCCATAATTCTGATCAAATTCATATTTTGGCTATACAGGTCAGAGTTTTCCTTCGATCGAGCTGAAATTTTGCACACATGTAAACCCACCCTTATCTGTTTGCATGCCCTAATTATATTTGAAATCCATTCATTGGTTAAAATTTAAATAAATATCTCCTGATAGGCTGAAAATGAAAACGGTCGTCGATAATTCTGATCAAACTCATATTTTGCATGATCATTAAGACCAATATTGTCTCTTATTTTACAAAATTTCATCCCAATCAGTTAAGAACGTATGAACTTATTGACATTTTTTATATCTGTCAGTAATGAAGTATCGAAAGTACTGTTTTCCAGTGCCACTTGAATTGAATCTGATTTTCTATATTTACCAGGGTGCTTATAGATGCTATTTTCAAGTTTCGATGAAAAGCATAATATACTTTTTTATTGATTGAGTGATCATATTTCAATTAAATATGGATGTGTATGTTTTCTTTGCGTTATGTACGCATTTCCGGTTCGAGAATTTGCATGTACCCGTGCTCGCTCACAACGCGTTACACTGCCCTACATCACTTTGGTTAACCCCCTCCCCCCACCCCTTCCCCCGTATTTGAACTAGGTTTGATTCCCTCAGTCGTCGTTCCTGACTGAAGATGTTCGTGGTTTCCCTCAGTCGAGAGACAAACAGTTGCCTTCAATTACCTTCCCATCCTCCATCCTTTCCTATTCTTCATCCTCATCTCCCAATCATCCATCCATCCATCTCATTCATCCTGCGCCATTAGCCTCGCTGCAGAAGAGTCAAAGACTGAACTATTCGATCACCCAACAGATCGAGATAATGAGCTGTAAAACAAGCCATTAGTAACCTCGAAGACGATTTATTTCACTGGCATTGAATCTTCTACACACAATCTTTCAGTTCACTGCCATGCACTGTATGTAGTTAGCACTGGTTTCGTGGCTCCTCGATCACTTAGAACAAGCAATGAGAGTCACTTGAGTACGCAATAAACACAGACGCGAAGAATTCATTGCCGATTGTCTGGAGTAACTCGCGGCGACCTTCCTGATCAGGTGGTCAGTTTATTGTCGTCTCAGACTGTTTTCATGTTCTACGAGACAATAAACTACTCGGTACAGTAATGAGACTGATCATTACTTTGTGTTGCTTCGAGACGGTCATGAAACATGTGTCAATTCCATGTCCATATCACACACTGTTGCTACGACATCGATTCGAAACTACACAGATCCAATAAACAACAGCAACCTTCGATCTGTTGTTTGTACAATGGATGTTTTATAACTTTATGCTTTAGCATTATTTTCATAAGAGTCGGCTGCACTCAAAGGAAAACATTGGAAATAATAGTTCCAAAATATCATCAAAGCTTTTAAACCATTGTTATGATGAAAAATATTAAAAATAGTTATCTTCTAATTTTTTTAGTCAAGCTTAGCATTTTAAACACCATCATTGAGCGAGCGAAGCGAGCGTCTCCTTTTGGCTCCTTTGGCACGGACCTCTGTTTTTTTTTTTTTTTTTGTTTTTTTGTTTTTTTTTTGTTTTTGGCTGCTAATAGCCGATACACAGGTCGCACCGTTTCACCGATCGATCTGAAATTTTGCACACATGTAAAACCAACCTTCTCTGTTTGCAGACCCTAATTTTTTTGAAATCCATTCATTGGTTGAAATTTAAATAAACATCTCCTGATAGGCCGAAAAATGAAAATGGACTTCGACAAATGTGATCGACCTTATATTTTGCATGGTCATTAACACCAACATTGTCTCTTATTTTACAAATTTTCAGCCAAATCCTCCCATTGGTTAAAATTTAAAAAAATATTTCATGTGCTTTTTGAAATTTTAACCAGAACCGTTTGACCGATCATTTTAAAATTTTGCATGGTCATCGGGTCCAACATTATCTGTATTTTTGACAATTTTCAGACTTAACTGTGTTTAAATTCAAAAGTTATCGACAGTTTAAGGATATTTTGCGTGTTGGCTATCATATTTCTCGAATTTCATATTTCACGGAATCTTTGAATCTTCACTTCAAAGTTGTTAGAGCAGAAACTTTCAAACGTATTATGAAACTGATATGACCGTTTAACATTTTTTTGAACGAGATCCTGTGATTTTTGGAAATTAACAAAGGAATCGTTCAATCATAAAGGTTCAATCGATCAACTTAAAACTTTGCGTGGTTATTGGGACCAATATTTTAGGAATTGTTGGAGATTTTCATACAAATCTGTGACGAAATTCAAGAATTATTGGCTTTTAAGGACATTTTCGATAAACATAATTTCGGTTCGAGGTGTTGCGCGTTATCCGTGCTCGCTCATCAACGCGTTACTCAGAGCGTTTTCCTAGTATTAATACAATATTTATGCCAAAACTTGACTTACAGCTAAAATATCCCTAAATTCAGCTTGACATATAAGTTAGAGCACAAATTGTGTCTTAGAGTTGGTGTTTATTGCTATATTAATATTTATATTTATATTATATATTAGTATTTAGGTAGATACACAAAATTAGCTACGTAAAATATTTTTCAAAATTTGCAAATGTTAGTGCCTCCCGTCCCAACTGAGGGTTACCACGAAACAAACTCAGTCAAGAAGGTCGGAGATCGAACTTGGAACCTCCAGATAGTATAGAGTTGAAAAGAACTACACTGAAAAGTGTAGTTTTCTGACAAACTGAATGAAAAATCCATTGATTGCGTTTTGATCCTTACGATGCCATCTTTGATACCACCTCGTTGCGAATCACTATATTGGTACAAAAGGTGCTGACAATTACTTTGTCGTACTCTTATACTGCAATTTCGTTTTCTTATAGATTAAGTTGTTTCTTACCTACTTTAATTTGAATAATATACAGATTTCACAAATCCTGGCTCCTCCACCGAGCTACCGAGTACGAAGAGAGACAATTCTAAAAGTATCCGAACATCCAAATAACATTGTTAATAGTTACAATACAAAAATCTGTAACAGCGTTTGTAAGATTCAAATAAGATTAATCAACCAATGACGAGAATTGCCAAGTGAAGACTGCCTCATTACTTTGACGTGCTTTGACTTACCAACAGCCTACTTTTAGTGAGCTTTGAAGAATTTATAAAGCGAAAACGACGATTGAAAATGTTTTTTCATATCCAGGGGTGGGATCACATAAAATGATAACTTACTTATCACGGTGACAAGGTCCTAGAAGTCCGTGAATAACATTGAGATGAGAAGCTTGTCACCGTGACAAGGTAGTTCTCATTTTATGTGATCCTGCAAGCGGCGATGCGTTCGCTTCCACGGGTGATATTATTAAAAATGACAACTTTCTTGTCACGTGACAATTTTCTCATCTCACTGTTATTCACGGCCTCCTAAAGTGAGATGAGAAGCTTGTCACCGTGACGAGAAAGTTCTCATTTTATGTGCGATTACACATAAAATCGCGGGGTGCGATTACATAAGTGATAACTTTCCTTGAGACCGTGACAAGAATGTTCTCATTTGATTTGATCGCACCAACACCCGTGGGATTAAGCAGTTGTCACAGTGACAAGTTTCTCATCTCACCCGAACCGTGAAGAACATCGAGATTCGAGGTGAGGAAATTATCACGCGACAAGAAAGTTCTTATGAGCAACCCGGAACATTTTGGTGAACGGGCCTTTTCCTCATTGTACGATTGCAGAGCTCGGTTCATCAGTTTATCCAGGCGATTTGCCCGTCACATCCCGAACCTTCCCATCCCATTCCGCGTCTATGAAACCCCAAGGTCAAAGGTCAACCCCAGAGGTCAACGATATACACTGAATCCCGCTCACCTTGACCTGTACAGAACATGAGCGAGTGAAGACGCTGCATCTGAGATCGCGCACGAAGTAACGGCAACGTCGCTGACGACATCCTACACACGATGCCGCTGGTCGAGGAAGGAAGCCGGACAACTCGCGACGAGTCTCCACGGCCACGCGGATCAAGGTGAAATGGCGCGGTATAAAAGAGGCGGGAAAGTGAGGCGATGGCATCAGTCGTCAGCTTCAGTTGAGAGCTGCATTGCACGCGCAGAAACCAGCATGTTCAGACTTGTAAGTATCATCTGTACTTGTTTCGCTTGTGAACATGATGGCAACATCAAGCATTTCTTTTTGGCTCATTAATTACTTTAAAATATGGATCATGTTGCACTCCGGAGGTCCCGGGGTTTGATTCCCGCGGCCTTCTTCTTGACAATTTGTTGCGGTGTAGTACGTCAGTACTCTTCATTACTATTAGACAACAACCACCTCCTTTCCACGTCCATGACATTATTCATCATCATAATAATTCATCCGTCATTCATCCGACATACGTGCAGCCTTGCTGTAGAACAGTGCGACGTTTGAGACTGTGGAAAAGCTATTTTAAATCGGAAGGAAATTATACCATTTATAGAGAGAAAGAATTGGGTTTTACAGCTTTTTGTGCTCCATGGGATGATATTCTGTACGTTTTTATCGTTTTCTAATATTTGTTTGTTTGTTTGTTTTAGGTTGTTCTTTTGGCGCTTGCGTCTCTAGCGGCCAGCCAGTACCAGGGCAAGCCCCAGAATGCAGCTATCTTGAGCGAGCAGAGGTACCTGAGCGGTGACGGCACATTCGGCGCCGCCTACAACCAGGAGGACGGCATCGACTTCAAGGAGGAGTCCGACGCCGAGGGCAACCGTCGCGGCTCGTACTCGTACGTCGACCCCACCGGTCAGCGTCGTACCGTCAGCTACACCGCCGGCAAGGACGGTTTCCGTGCTACCGGCGACCATCTCCCAGTCGCCCCCGCCGCCCCCGCCCCCGTCGCGCCACAGCCCCAGTACAACCCCGCCCCGCAGCAGTACCAACAGCCCCAGCAGTATAACCAGCAGCAGTACCAACAGCCCCAGCAGTATAATCAGCAACAGTACCAACAGCCCCAGCAGCAGTATCAACAGCAATACCAACAGCCTCAGCAGTACCAACAGCAGTACACAACCACGACGCCCAACCCTCACAGGTTCTACCCTCCCGGCAAGCTCAGCCTCAACAGGACACCTGACGGCTTCAGTTATACCTTTAACAAGAGTTAATCTAACCAACTAACAAGTAGAATAGAACCTTTTGTATATTTTTTTGTTAATAATAACATTGATTTGGTGCCAAAAATTATGTTCTTTTTGTAACTAAACCAATAAATTTGTGATATCCTAAGTGTTTGATACGTTAATTCCAGACGATCCCATCACAACAATATTTCTCTTTATATAAATTAGAATAAGTTGCCAAGAAATGCTATAGCAGTTTCGTTCTCTGAAAAAATAAAGACGAATTCTTGAAATCAGGAAATTGAAGAAGTTCATGGTGTATATCGAAGGCCAGAAGACAAATCAAATGTGTATTGCAAGAACCTATCATTTCCCAGTCTTCCGCCACACCCTTCCTTCCCAGAGACAACAAAGGTCGCCGGTTCAAGACCATTCTCCGTCAACCTCAAGGCTAGAGAAAGATCATTTTCATTCCAAACATAATCATTACAACCAGAGGCCGTGAATTGAGAAAAAATCGACGCTTATTTTGGGCGTGACGTGCGATAAATCGGGCAATGAAAGTTCTGAATATAGTCTGGACTGTGGGTGATCAGGTGATCAGGTGATCAGGCTGTGTCATGATCCCTGATTACTGATCGGTTCGGTTAGACAGTCGCACTAAAAATGCGATAAAACAGAGAAAAGATCATGAGACTGTGAAACGCCTTCACTTGGGTTATTCGTCTCTTGATTACCTTCGAAATTAATCGAGAGTTTGATGAGGACATTAAACTTTTTACAAGACAACGGTTCTTTGCATTGAATTGAGAGAGGAGAGAAGGAGATTCAATTTCAATCCGAGAAATTTGTTAAATTTCCTGCTGAAGAATCACATTGTTCATTTTGTGAAAATGATTTTTTTAAACTGGCATAGAAACTATCATGGAAATAACCATTGTGATGGCTGTATGTGAAATCCTGCCATCTCAAAAAATCACTTTTGAGCGGGTAATGCATTGTTTAATTTCTCCATAATATAAATATTTACAATATAAAGTGCAAGAAAAAATACTTATTTTCAAAACGTGGATGACGTGATTTGTCAATGGTCAAAAATCGGTATAATGCGATATGTTTTTCCTATTTTTCTCCAAACTATGCAACTTTGAGATGTCTTGGTTTGAATCTAACCCCCTCAAGTGTTGATAGCCGAAATTTTGGTGCAATAAATTTTAAATTTGAGACAAAATGGGACTCAATATATCTGAATTTGGACTTACCTAGACTAGCCAATATATGATTTCCAAAATTATTTTAGTAAGGATGTACGAATAATTAGGATAACAATGATGTATCATTAAAATCCATTATCAAAGATATTATAAATTTTTTTTTAAACAACGACAAGTCGATTCCAGATAATTTCATTTCTTCTTGTTTGTGACTATTTTTGTTTGAATATCAATATAAAATATTTCTTTCAATATCAATATGTCAATATATTGAATATCGCAGGAAACGGAGTCTGCGTCTGCGTTATATTCACGTGGGAAGAATTCTCCTCGTCTCGGAAAGTGTTGTCAAACTGGGGAAATGCAGGAGAAGGAAACCGGAGTGCCTGAAGAGCTGATCGATCATGACCTTGAAACTACACAATATGTCTCCTTTCACTCGCAAGCAGCATGACGTGATGTTATGTCATAATGACATTTAATTACACACACAATGTATACTTTCAAAAACACTTTTATTTCATTTTTAAAAGTCTTAAAATAATTACAAAAAATAGTTGTAGGTACAGTCTGAACACAAAATTAAATTAGTAATAGACAAAATTAAAAATTATCTCTGTTGCTCTGTTTTCTAACAAGAATCATATGCAGGTTGATTTCCAAGTACCAAAGTCATGTTTAACCTATTGTTGAAACAGGGACTTAGGTACAGTCAGGGAAACTATGTTCATACTCTGCCTCTCTCTGACCCATATAAAAACATGTTTATGATATGGGTCAGAGAGAGGCAGAGTATGAACCATCTAGTTTCCCTGACTATACCTGGAGATCAAACTGCATATGAAAATGTATTAGAATGCAGACCACCAAGATAATTTTTAAATTGGTTTATTAATTAAATGATAGTATTTATTGGTAGTTGAACTGGAAGTTGTAGCTGCCGCTTGGGTCGGTGCCGTCGGACGCTCCTTGAGAGCCCCCAAACCTGTGCTGGGCCTGTGACTGTTGAGGGAAGTTGGCCAACAGCTGCTGTTGTTGCTGGGGCTGTTGGTATTGCTGAGGCTGTCGGTACTGCTGAGGCTGTTGGTACTGCTGAGGCTGTTGGTACTGCTGCTGGCTGGGGAACTGTTGCGCCCCTCTGTTCTGGGCCTGCTGGTACTGGTTGTACTGGCCCTGGGACTGGGGCCCGACTGGCGCCTGGGGCTGGGGCGCTTTAGGGAGATGATCGCCCTCTACTTGGAAGCCGTCCTTGCCGGCTGTGTACTTGACGAGGATGGTCTTGCCGTTGGGGTCCACGTAGCTGTATTGTCCGCGCACATTGCCCTCGTTGTCGCGAGTCTCCGAGCGCTGTTGGCCGTCGTTGGTGGCGTAGTTGGTGGCGGTGATGGGCGGGGCCTGGCCCTGGCTCGGGCCCTGGTACTGGCCCTGGTACTGTTGAGGCTGCTGGTACTGTTGAGGCTGTTGGTACTGTTGTGGCTGTTGGTACTGTTGAGGCTGTTGGTACTGTTGTGGCTGTTGGTACTGTTGAGGCTGTTGGTACTGGTTGGCCTGCTGGTACTGACCAGGGGCCTGGTAGCCGGGGTCCCCGGGGTACAACTGGTGCTGCTGGCTGCAAACAAGCGCTACAACGGACGCAAAACACACGATACGGAACTGCAAAGAAACGAAAAGAGAATTAGAAATCAAAATCACAATCACATTGAGGCCGTGCAATCTTGATAACAATCTGAGGTGAAAGACCACCAATAATTCAGAACTTTTTCAGATCTGCCTTTTCAAGCGACAAAGTTTTAATGATTAGAGAATGAACTGCTTTTTGAAACGTCGGCATTTCTTGATCTTCAAGCTTCTAGAGACGACGAGCGGATAAATAATGCAAATACACACATATTTTGATGTATTTCAAGTCCAGCGATATTCTAAATTTGTAATCTTCTCATAAATTTAAAGAGATAGAATTTGTCTAAAAGTGATGTACGTTTTTTAAAGAACACTTTATTTTCTTTAAAGTTCTTGCTTCTTCTTATTGTCTAAATTCAACGACTCCTTTACGATCGTGGGATAATTAGTGGCATTGATTTAGAAAAACCTATTAAATTTCACTCATGTTTCACCCATCAGATTTTACACTCGTCAGAATGTATAAAAACCGGTATTAAAATACTCAATAAAACTTAGAATAGCAGATATAAAATTAATACCAACATAGCTATAACAACTATGCAAGTGCCAATGACATATATTATCTTATACAAATCTATCACAAGAAGTGACATGAATAATGAAATGAATATGATCTAGGAAGTACTACGTATGTAATAGTGAATTGTCTTACCATGATCGTCTTGTCTTGGTTTGGCAACTATACACGACCTCCTCGATGTGTTTGCTTTTATACTCTCGCCAGCCTCCCTCCACCGCGTTCCATGCCTTGCGATGGCGAGGGTGTCGGTGTTCTGCTTGCTCCGTGATCCGTCACCGCGTTCAATGTCAGCGCTGCACCGCGATCTCTTGCAGTGGGAGGAACACGTGGCGCTCAGACCTCGAGGACTTCATGATCGTCTTGATGATGCCGATTGTCTTGTAAATACACGTCATCATCCGGTACTTCATACATGTAACACCATTCTCAGAGGCTTATCTTCATTCGCAAGATCTTTTTTAGCCCCACTCTCCACTTTTGCAATTACCTAAATAGTAAGCAACACTTTTGTATAAGCAAATACCCCCATACTTTTGCAAATACCTACCTCATTGCCATTCAAAAATTATGGCTTGAATCGCTTTTTATAATTGTAATTCTATCGGATTGCAGGTAAAATGAAGTTGCGAATCAGACCAATTTATTCACAAAATGTTCATTACTATTCTGTCCTATTCTGTTCGTTTACCTATCGATTTCTGGCAAGATCGGTGTCTTGGTTTGACATGGAACAGTTGATTGATAGTTTATACACTCAGCTGTACTAATGGATAATCTGAAATAGTCGTGGTCAACGTCTGCCATGTATTTCGAAGTCTTGCTAATGCTAGAAGTCCACTGGCAAGTTCTCTCTCGCAGCGCATGGGATCAGATTGTGGAACAACCTGCCTGCCAGCGTCGTGGAGCCACTTCCCCAGAACAATAAAGAATTGAGGAAGAGGATGAAGTCCATTATTCCGACATGAACTTATAAAACTACAACAACCGACGAATAAGTGCACTTAAGAACATTGACTATTATTAATAATTGAAACATGTATAGTAGCATTAGTCAAAGTTGTATCAATCAATAAATAATAATAATAAAACGTTCACTCGACGTTTCTTACAAAACAGATGTACATACTTAATACGAGTATTAACAATTTTCAGTAAGTTATACCATAGTATAAAGATTAGCCCGTTCACTATGGTTATACTTGTTATTTTGTTGAATAACAATTTTACTGCTTGCGATGAATATTTGTAGAATAGGTAGTTAATAAATGTGTATTGTGAATTGTAGAGAATTTCAGACAAAAGGCTTTCTTACTTGACGTCTATTATAGTCAGAGCGTAAGATATTACAATGGTGGGTGCGGTGCGGGTAAACGCGGTTTACTTACACGGATAGGTTTAGCGCACTTCTAAGCGATGTTAACGTTCATTTTTGTTCATTTGATGATCAAATGCTGTTTCTAATCACGACTTGGGTGTCGGATTACTACAAGGAAGGACGAATAACGATGCTCAGTTTTGATAAGTTTTGGATGAAGTTGTTAATACAGCTGGCCAAATCGGGACTGATGCAGTATTCAGGTATAATTTCTTCGACTTTGTAAAACTATATTTATGTGGATTAGTGAAATATTTTGTGATTTCATTTTGTCATTAGGTAATGCAGAAGGGGGGGGGGGGAGGTCCATCAGCATCTTATACATTATTTGAATACGAATGAATATAAATAATGCAAAACATATCCATATAGTGAGCATCTAACTAGGGAGGCGACTATACTAGATAAGTCTTAGTTTCTCTTTGTCTTAGCTTATTCAAGTCACCGCAGCTGAAAAGTTGATGAGTTTGTAATCACGTGCACACAATTACATGTAATTGATCAACATTGGTCAATACGAGAGCAGCAATGTTTTGTGCGGGATCTGTTCCAAGAACTCCACTGCTTTTCATCATAATGGAGATTATACAACAAAAGTAAACGCGTATAATCATCAATTATTAATTGGGATTTGATTTCTGACAGAACACTGTTTTAATCCTCGCATAAATTAATTGTTATTGAATTGATAGTAACAAGTTTAATTTGAGAGTTCCTATGGTACTTTTATGGACTCTCTGCTTGCTTTTTGTCCGCAACATTCAGGTCAAAACGACCAACATGGAAACCTCTCAGTACCCAAACAAGTTAATTTCACTTCAAAATCACTTCTTGATTAGTCGAGGGTTTTAGAATAGTATAAAATGTATGGACGTATTTTTAAATTTACAATAATAAGAGAAGAAAACAACCCCTAAAGATGGATCCTTGAATTTACAATTGCAAAGCTAATAAGACCCTTGACTGAATTTACGGCTGAACCGCGTTTATGGCTCCTGATCGATTTGAAATGTTGTTTTGAGCGCACGCTAATGTCATGCATTATTAATTCACAAAATACTGCGATGGTTGTAAAATGAAAAAAAACCATTCGTCCGAATCTGATCAATCTTTTATTCTCAGTCATTTA
Organism: Leuctra nigra; assembly: GCA_934045905.1. Taxonomy (NCBI): domain Eukaryota; kingdom Metazoa; phylum Arthropoda; class Insecta; order Plecoptera; family Leuctridae; genus Leuctra; species Leuctra nigra. The sequence goes on from OW203761.1 coordinate 53,777,283, forward strand.
GACCAACATTTTATTACATACATTAAAAGTTTCGTAGAAATAGACAACATCATAAATTATCTAGTTAGCTCTGCTTTTCAAAAATTTTCATATGCAGTACCGTGATCCAAGTGTCTATTATGGTTATGATCCATTGTTGAAAAACCATAATAGATACTTGGATCACGGTACTGCATATGCAATTTTTTGAAAAGCAGAGCTAACTAGATAATTTATGATGTTGTCTATTGGCACTTACAATTTGACGAGATTTGACGTTGAGTTTGCTATGAAAGATTTATTGAAATTTTTAAGCTTATTTTGAAGTAGTTGTCAAAATTGATCCATCGATTACATAGAAATGTACCTCTCCTTTATCACTTACATCAGTGAGTTTTGTCATCACTCAATTGCGTATATAGATCAGCAACTCAATCACAGCATGCAGGAACATGCTTACTAATCAACGCGTTACACCGAGCGTTTTCCTATTGGCGTTGTCACCTATATGACTGGAATGTGGGTGGAGGAGGTGCTATTTGTAATCCACCTACATTCATTACAATTATTACAAAACACTGATACAGTTGGCTTAGCGAGGCATACGAGACTGTGTTGATCGAAAGTGTTGGGTTTGATTCTCTGCTTGACTGAACTGATTATCATCTGCAAGGATTTCCTGATCTCTTTAAAAACTAGGAGAATTTCAACTCCCTTCGTCATTCTGCTTGGAACATTCCCCGATATAGTTCCAGCACAATTTGTCATCCAAATCACACGACAAAGAATTATTCAAAGCTTTACTCAAATCATTTCTCATTCTGTTGGAATACTGTCCAGACAGTTTCTCTGATCGAGCTGAAATGTGCTTCAACCAGGAATCAGAGATGATTTAAAAATATAATCATGAAAATTACAAGTTTTTCATCACGTTCAAATTTTTAATGATCCTCAAAAATTGTCACGTCTATAATTGGTATTTAAATTGAAATGATGGTGCGTAGAAATAAATTCATTGCCAATATGGTAAACGGCAGCCTCCATCCCATCATTAATCCTTCTTATTTACCCGAAATCCATAATGTTTTCCTATCGTCATTTCTACTTGTCGGTGTAAAGCTGGAAGAATACTGTGTAACACAAACCCGCTCGAGAGTTTCGATTGATTGATTGATTGATTATTAGAGTTTAACGGCGCGTCAACGACGAGGTTATATTGCGCACATTAATTTTAACTTTTAACTTTGTTGAACTACGTGGAGGACATCGGGAGGGGTCGACCTAACGGGCCCGATCTGGGGGAGTCTGAAACTGGTGGGAAAGCCAGGTCAGAATGGGGACAGACCGGGGGGTGGAGAGCTTCGGGCCGGTGGGACTCGATTTCAGGGGGATCACCATCTCGAGGGGGGAGGCCGGCCCGAGGGGCCCGCGAATTTGGGGAGGGCATGGGACTAGGTCGACCCTGGACTGCACTTGGTTGGGGCCAACTCGTATGTGAGCCGGCCCCTTAAGCCCCACCACCACGTCAAGGTGGCAGTCCATTGGTGGGGGAGAGTTTCGAAGAGAATATTGAATGATATTGTTGATGACATTCATTGATCATGCAAAGATCTTCCAATTGTAAATACTTGAGAAGTGGAAACATTTATGTGTATGTCAATTGTAGTCCTGTTATCTTCGGATGATAACAAACCACTTATCATTTAACATTTTCATCAACTTGGGCGGCGATCTTCTTTCTTCGCAAAATATTTTTTAGTTAATTATTTTGCAGGCTAAAGTTAGCGGTGGGATTTGTTGGTGGTTATACCATAGCAACAGCCAATGAAACACAACCATCTACAAACAAGCTCTAACTTGTTATCGGGACATTGTACAACTGGGCCTTCTTATTATTGAAATAAACGCATTTTTTAACAAAATATATTGAAATGTTTGGTAGACATTATGAAATTTTTTAAGAACGAATTCTTTGCCAGGAGCTGATTATGTGTAACTGAATTCCCATTGCTGGCGGCCGGATCGCAAAAGAATAAAGTAAATGGTTAGAATTACTAGATGATTTGCTTCACTCTTTTCTGTTAGAGGAAGTCTTGTACTGACAGCTAATCCCATATAGTAGAACAGATGCAGGCGCACTGGCGCTAGGTAACAGAAGAATATTACGCTAGACAGAGTGATCTTTACATTATGGACCATGCCGCTATCCCCGCTACAGATCCTATTCGGAAGTGTGATTGGGTCTGAGCCGATGGAGGTGCAAGGTTGGGCGCGGTTTCAATGCAGGTCAATTGACCTCTCTGCTGACCTTGAGCCAACTGTCAAGGTTCAATCACCGGCTCAGATGTTATCTGTCAATCAACCCAATCACTTTGGCACAGAGTCTTACTTCGCACCTAATGATTCCAAATTCACTTGGCCCAATCAATTACTTGTGGCTTGCAATCGATAAGATAGTTTTCTCCGGTGTCCCTTGTCGTTATTTGTAAGTTTATAGAGTAAATGTATTTGTAACTTGCATTACACAGTTCATTTGATTTGCTGACTATTTTATTCTCTCAATTCGAGCTAGAACAACTGAAACACCTTCTTATTATGTAAAATAGAATCTATAAAATAAGCATAAAATATCATAGTAGCGAGTAGATCAAGTTACCTTCTAACATGGTATAAATCAACGCATAGTAAGTAGAAATATGGTAAAGGACGATTACATTGCATCTTCTTCTTCTTCTTCTTCTTCTTCTTCTTCTTCTTCTTCTTCTTCTTCTTCTTCTTCTTCTTCTTCTTCTTCTTCTTCTTCTTCTTCTTCTTCTTCTTCTTCTTCTTCTTCTTCTTCTTCTTCTTCTTCTTCTTCTTCTTCTTCTTCTTCTTCTTCTTCTTCTTCTTCTTCTTCTTCTTCTTCTTCTTCTTCTTCTTCTTCTTCTTCTTCTTCTTCTTCTTCTTCTTCTTCTTCTTCTTCTTCTTATTCTTCTACTTCTTCCTTATTCTTCTTCTTCTTCTTCTTCTTCTCCTCCTCCTCCTCCTCCTCCTCCTCCTCCTCCTCTTCCTCAAACCTCATACAATATAAAGTGTAATATTCACATTATTTGACCGTATTTGACCGCGAAGTGGCGTGGCCAGGACAAAGGAAAATATATGAAGCAGAGAAAGTTTTTTAATAATGACTTTACTATAGACTTGTAGTGCACATTTTAACAATAATACTGAGATTATAAAGTGGGTATCACACTGAGTTGCAACCCGTGGCTGGAACTGTCGTATGGAAACATTTGTTGCCAAAAGAGGCAAAAGCCTATCACACGCAATTGTTTGGGTTGATGTTGGTTGGTTCACAATTGACACTCTGAGTTGCGCAGAAAGCACCGTTTCCGGTTCCGTTTCCGGTTACTCCCTATTGGTCAGTTCACGTCACGTGGTACCACAACAAATTGGTGGAACCGGAAAAATTGAGACTACTCTATTTTTCAAACCAACCCGTGGGTTGACCAAATTCAGTCTCTGCACATGCGCGGCCAATCATATTTTCCAACCGCCGGTTCCATACATGGGTTGCAACTCAGTGTGATAGGGCTTTTAGGCTGCATTTCACCAAGATTCCAAACCCGGGTTAGAGGCGGTAAACCTGGTTTAGAGGCTCCTAAACCAGGTTTACCGCCTCTAACCCGGGTTTGGAATCTTGATGAAACGCAGCCTTAGTGTGTTGTCATGTCACCGTATAGTTCTCGAAAAGAAGAAGTGACATTAAATACAAAGAAATACTTATCGTTACAACCAGTCAAACCCCAACCGTACTGTTTGCAAATACAATTTAAATCTCTTTTATTCTTCAAAAGTGTTCCTGCTCCTGATTCAGCTGATCTCAGATACCGGCCAATCAGCTTCTTGCACCGGCCGCTCGCTAATTGAGTGAAACACATCGCGAGTTATCTTCCCGACGTTGTATTAAATAAACAAGTCGAGGAGCTGCTTTCAGTTCGCTTCGGTTTTGTTACACCATTCATTTCATTTTCACATGTCATCGGGGAAATATTCCGACTTTGACGTCAGTTGTAAATATCACGGCGTTGTCGGCGAGCCAATTACAGGACTTATTTCTACTAATTTCACGATATTTGTGGACTCATTCATATCCTGTAAAGTCTGATTAGTCACTTAATTCAAGACAAATATTGTTATTGCAGTAATTAATTTGCATTTGAATTAGCATACTAATAGACCTATTGGAATATTTCACCTTCTTGAGGAGGTCCCCACAAAATGTTGGAGTGGGCAATCGCAATCCTTGTTTGGATAAACTACAAATCTACTCAAGTGATTCATATTGCACAACTTACTAATTTGGGCAAATGCCATGGAGAATGTTAAGAGGACAAGTTTATCATCAAAATTCTTAATGCTAATATTACTCTTTTGGATGCATACTTTCGAGACTCATATAGGGATTATCTAAATCTGATTTCAGACATAGATAATTAGTACTTTCGATTTAAATTCGGGACAAATGTGTAAATTTATGTTTTGGGGAATTTGAAGTGATTTGTCTGTAAGAGACGACACGTGGTATCAAATATGAGGTGGTATGAATATTTATAATGTATTTAGAAATGTGGACAGAGACTTTACTGTTATTGGCATTCAATAAACACATAAAAAATGAGGACTTGAGGAAATATGCGTATGTTGCGTCTAATTGAATAGGTCTCTCGAATTTATTGAATGTATCATTTCTTCATCCGCAGATTCTTTATGAACGAAGTAGCTGTGGAAAAATAGAAATAAGAATAATAATAAAATACAAAAATAATAAGGAGATTGAATATGAATAAGTTGAAGAACCAACTTCGAACTCGCGTCAAATTCGTCCGACGTCCGCCATGTCTAATTGCATTAATATTTATTTGTCTTACTTACAATCACGAACATTAAATAGAGCCATTAACCTTCCAGCGCATGCGCATATTTCGCAGGTACATTCAACACAAATTAAGTATATTTTACGACGCCGCTGTAAAAAAGCACTTAGATCGGGTGTTATTTGCACATAATTACACACCGGCCGTTAACGTGGCAGATTGATCGTCGAATATTTCCAACAAGTTCTGCTCAGTGCCTAATTAGATCATAATAAGTTATAAGTTGTTTGCTGGGGCAAGGGCATTTAACACACCTACATGTCAAAAACAAAACAACATCGACTTTTGCAAGGATTTCTCTGTTTTACAGATCACAATATTCAATTCTAATTGGACATTTCAATCATAAACAAATCGGATTTCAAAGTTTCGCTCAAAACGCTATTTATTATATTGGCAAGAAATTGTGATATCGACTGTATCAAACATTTGTTTGAAATTCAACTAATTCAAGCATCTAACAGGAGCGGTCGTTAAACGCCGGCCAAGTCGTACGCTGCACGCACTCTTACAAAATTAACTTTGATGTTAAAAGGTTGGAGCTTCTAAAATTGCATTTTCGGCTTCTGGATCTTCAATTGAAATCTCATATTGTTGTGAAATATTGTTGTGAACCCATGAGAAACATTTATAATTTTGTTCAATTGAATGAGGTGTGGCCCTTATAAAATAACATGTTTTGTTGGTGTTGTTGATACGAATTCTATTGTCCCTACTGCATAATCGTGATAATTATACCTATATACTTCACCTTTAAAACTATTTACGAATAAAAATAAAAATTTAATTTATACGTAATAATTGATTGAGAGTAAGAGAAAAATATAGAAACCAATGATATAATGTTGAACTGACACTAAGAAAGATTGAGAAAAACAATAGCAATAATACTCAATTGCAGTCATTGGAACATTGTAACATTGTAAGGGCAAGGCAACTGACATTTCGTGGCTGAAAACACCACATTTCAACCAAGTAATGTCAGTCTGGAATCAATGTAGTAATAGTAAATTAAATAAAAATACAAAATTATAAATTATAATACAAAGTAGAGAAGCCCGAGAAATATGTCTCACTACAACTTTATACGATACGATATGAGTATAATTTGAGTCAAACCCCTGTTTAAGTTTCAATTTTCTTTATTCCTATTTTACTTGTTAAACAAAGATATGTTATTTATTGTATTAGTCATAATTTTAATTTCTTAGTACGCTGGATCCAAGAGGTCAACCTTTTTTAAGGGACAGCCATCAATAAAATGATGTTATACTAGGAAAACGCTTAAAGTAACGCGTTGATGAGCGAGCAAGATACGCGTACCATCTCCAAGCAAACACGGTCTACTGAATCAAAGACAACAACCATAGCGATAGAAGCAACTGCTTCTACTCTAGCAACTTCTAATAAACTATTACTTTTATTTTCTTGAATTATAGGTTCTTTTCCATAAACCTATTTTGACAGCTTTTCGAGACTCTTAAAGCTTACGTCTGTAAATACTTGACTGTTTGGGTCTGATAAAGGGGAAACTATTAGATAATGTAGATAATGATTTTCGATCAATAGGAACATTTTTTTTAAATTTTAACTAATTGGAGGATATGGCTGAAACTTTTTAGGATGTGATAAAATGTTGCTCTTGCCAAATTTCATATTAATCGGATCAACCAATCAGAATATTTATGTTTTAAAAAAATGTACCAATCAACGGATTTCCAAATTAAAATTGGGTCCGCAAACCGCTGAGTTGGTCTTTACGTGTGTTCAAAACTTCAGCTCGATCGGAGAAACGGAGTGACCTATACTAAGGTCGGTGACAGACAAAGATGAACCCACTTTAGCATTGCCAGGTATAGGGCCGCCCATGCTAGCGCGGGTTCATCTCTGCCTGAACCTAGATCGCCTGGGACAGAAAATAACACAATATACCTATACACACACACACCCAGTGACAAAAGAGCGAAAAGGGAGGCTCGCTAAGCTCGCACAATTTCCTACCTCATCCAAACCTCCCAAAGATGAACAGTAATTCTTCGTAATAATATTGCGAGCTACGCAAGGCAACATTATGCATTTAGAGAAAACGTCGAGCGCCACGGCGTCCAATACTCCCTGGTTCTGTACATTCATTCAAGATTTATTTTTACTAATGCTTTCCAGTGACGTCGCCACTTCCGGATTTTTTTAAAACTTGGATTGATAATATCTCCCTCAACTGAAATATAAATAACGTTACCACTAATAAAGTGACTATAAACCTACATGTCAAGTGGCGCATAATGAAGATTTTCTCGGCCTCGAAATAAACGTTCTAAAATAGTGAACACGACCCGCAGCGCTCCGGAAAAGCTGTGGTGGTGGGAATTGAGGGAACTATTCTTCCTATATATTTATATACATATATCTATAAATAAATATAAAAATGTGCTATAATTATATCTGTATAATTATTAATGTATAGGTATTTAATTCGTATACTAGACGAACAACTTAGTATAAAGATTGCGCTCCCCCCCCCCCCCCCCCCCCCCCCCCCCCCCAAGGTATTAAATAGACCTTGGATAGCGCCACAGTTCGGCCACCGTGGATTTGTTTCATATTCAAATATTAGCATTGGCAGCATAGGAAGCTTTCCTTGGGGTGGGGGGTGGGGGAAGTGTAGGTCTAGTCTCATTAATAGAGTTTGGAGCAGTATGTTACTTATATGGAATGTAGCTGTCTTGTTTTATATGAAGGGGGTTCCTTTGTGAGAGGTGTTGCCGTTTCGGTACTCGCTTATCAACGCGCTAAATCCATTCACTGTAAGAATAAAGACCTTGATATGATATACTCTCAAACCATAGTCCTTTGGCTCAATTTTGAATACGATTTTAATGATTGTAAAAAAACTGAAATGATATTTATAATGTTAATCAATTGTTTTAAATTTCTGGATGGCAAACTAATAAATTTATTGACTTTATGTTTCAAGGTCGTAATTCTTACAGTGAATGGATTTTACACAGAGCGGTTTCGAAGCAAATACACTTGAATATTTATGCAATATTTAAATATAGAATATTTATTGAATATTTATATAATACTTATGCAAGCCACCGGAAGTGTATGAACATAATATATATGTATGTACAATGTATTCCTAAGCTGCAATAAACAATTACAATTACAATTACATTCGGAAAGGTTCACAATGAAGTTTTGAAAACAGTGACTGAATATTTGTTTTTATAAACTTCATATTTGTTTGTATGCAGGATCACTGCTGAAGACATTAAGCCATATTATAATATTAAAGACCAACAGAGTCACGCAATTCCGTGAGTTCGGAGAACTTATTGACGAATTCATGATGCCATCCAATTTTCAAAAAAAGTATTCAAACTTCGTTTCACATTATGCTCGATTCACAGGTGGATTGACAAGAAGTCAATGTAGATAATGCCCCATAAAAAAACACTTTGCGTAAAAATACCAGCCAAGTCTCCTCAACTAAAAAACAAATTAAGAAATTAAAAATTTTGCTGTTAGGTTGCTCGACATCATCATTTTTATATTACAGTTAGGGTAAGTTTTTAAATACTCTGATAAATTTTGAACAGAATATTAGGACTATAATGCCATGGCAACAAACCAATGCCATTCCTTGAATGATCGTTTAAACTTAACTACTTGATTTAGATGAGTATTGAAAAGTGGCCCTCAGGCATTTTAACGGTACGATTTGGCTGTACGGAGCGACCGCCCCAAAGCAGGAACGAACATGAACAATTCAATTACTCGATTAAATGAAAGTTTCCCACATAATATTACTTATAATCATGATATTTTGATTTGGTTATGAGAAATGAAGCATAGGTATACAGAAAACATCAATTGACCAACGTAGATCTCCTCCCCCCACTACGTCATAAAACAAAAGTCAATGTTTGGTCACTGACAGCTGTCAGTGACCAAACAACTGTCAGTTAACAGCAAACAGCGGTTTCTTAAAGAATTTAACAGTTTTACAATCTACAAATTGCCATTAATAATAGTAATGATTTAAACTATCTACTTGAATCTTGTTCAGTCTCAATTAACTTATCATATGAGAGCTAAGGCCTTTTTAAGTTGACGAAACAATCCAGTGACAGAAGCCATTAAAAAGTAAAACAATTTGGCAACATACCTGACAAAATATAATTTGTTTCGTTGTACCACTGTAATAATTGTCTAGCAATCATCAAACATGATTTATATGAGTTTAAATATATTGATTGTACTATTTCAAGTGGTAAATTAAACTATTAAACACGTGTGAGCTAAATTATTTGATCTTTTTGAATTTCATTTGTTTGAATGAAAAGTTGTTATTTTTCTAAGAACCCTGGAGTTACCATGGTAATACTTTTGTCTTTCATAAGGCAACGCCCACCTACATTGGTCAATTGGAAATCATGTTAAAAAATTAAAATTATTGAATAAAAGTATATGTGACATATAAAATTGCACGCATCAGTTAAATACAACAATAAAGCTCATTTAGATTAAACATTAGTATATATTTTGTTGTCATTGCCATATAGGTATACAATCCTTGACAGCTTCCCAAATTATACTTATACACGGACTTACCTTGAAAGTTCTATAGTTATTTGTTTCTCAATATATTGTAACATTTGTATATGAACAAAATAATCTGAAAATAAGGAAAAACACATTAGCATTGACAAGTTCGCCAGAGTTTCAATACAAAGTGCATTTCAGCAAAATCCTCATATTGATTAAATTTAAAAAAATATGTTCTGATTGGTCGAAAATCAAAATTGTCAGATCATGTATTAGAATAACAATTGTTTCGAATAATAAACATTATCATTTCTATGGTAGGTATTTGTCAATTATAATCATGTACAATTTATCGTTGTTGACTACAAAAAAAATGTTTCCTTTTGGTATGACATAAGCTTCCAAATATACCCGATACTAGTGAAGATAGTTAAAATAACAGTAAAAAAAAGTATAGTTTTATCACGTTTATGTTGATTGAGTGGATTATATTTTAATTCAATATTGATAAGTGAAGAGAGTGAAGTGAAGAGAAGAGCGAAGTAATGTCCATGGAAAGAAAGAAGCTTAAACACGGTCATGCTAGGATCAAGCTTGGAGAGGGATGGTTGAAGGAGGTGGAAGAGTTTAAGTATCTGGGTAGCCTGCTCACCAACAAGGCTAAAGTAGACAGAGAAATACAAGAAAGAAGAAAGAAAGCAGAGGCATTTTATCAAGCAGTGAGGAAGTTGCTGTGGAATGAGAAGTTTCCACAAGTCTGCAAGATCATTATGTACAAGATGTATTTCCTGCCAATTCTAACATATGGGGCAGTGACGTTGTCAGCAGGTGGAAAGGAAATGAATCAGCTACAGGCAGCTGAGATGAAGTTTTTGAGGAGTGTGAAGGGGGTGACAAGAATGGATAGGATCCGAAGTAGGAATATAAGAAAAGAGCTTGGGGTTGAAAGATTGGTGTTCAAGCTGGGAAGAGAGAGGCTTAGGTGGTTCGGCCCCATGAAGAGGATGGGAAGTGATAGAGTGCCAAGGCGGGTGTTTGAAGCGGCTACAGGGGGAACTCGGAGAGTGGGGCGACCAAGAGACAGGTGGATTGGACTGATCAAGGAGGATGTGTTGGAGAGAGGAGGAAGGTGGAGTGAGTTGGAGGCTGAGAGACAGTGGGAGGACAGAACATGGTGGAAGGAATTTGTGGAACAATTAGAAGTGGAAGAAGAAGAGGAGGAAGAAGAGGAGGAAACGCCAGGCGTGGCCAGCCGGTTTCCAGGAGTCCTGCGGCCCTAGTGTTGGTGGGAATACCCACCCCCTGACCCATTAAATTGGAACCAGGGATGGATTATTATTATTGATCTATGTATAGGTATTATTTATGTGCGTCACGAACTTCGAACTGGGACATAGATTGACTGTGACAAAAACTCTAATTACTTACTTATTTATACAAAATAGAATTCTGATTTAGAAGTGTATTGACTGTATACATACTGTGTTCTGACAGCTATTACGTCAGTAAAAAAAATGAAAGATATATTAACACTAACAGTAAATATGCTCTATTTCGAATTAAAAAATCGAACATTTTTTACTCTAACGGGTTTTCACGACCCCAATTTCATCCCAGAACTATCGTGAATGGCATTTAAAACCATTTATTTCACTTCAAAAATGTTAAAACTGGATTTTTATTTAAAAAAAATCTCCCATTTACGAAGTCTTTGCCAGAAAAATATTCACTTCCGGTTAGAGGTGCTGCACATACCGGTGCTCACTTATCAACACGTTACACTGAGCTTTTTCCCAGTAAACAAATCACGTACTTTTAGTCGAAAAATAGTCTACAAACGTCTTTTGAACTCACGTTTCCAAAAGTCTCCAATGTAAAAGGTACAAGCACAGACATGTTTATAATGAAAGGTTGATTAGCACGTGACATGATGATCCGGAGTGATCTCTTGAACCCATCTGTTGCTGCGTACCACTGTGTATCATACGCAGCCTCCCGTACCAGCGAGCTCTACAGGAACATACAACATTGTGTGAGTACAACAGGTTGATTAGCACGTGACATGATGATACGGATTGATCTCTTGAACCCATCTGTTGCTGCGTACCACTGTGTATCATACGCAGCCTCCCGTACCAGCGAGCTCTACAGGAACATACAACATAGTGTGAGTACAACAGGTTGATTAGCACGTGACATGAATTGCATTGGTCACACTTACCTGCGATGAAACTGTCGTTTGAGAAGATGAATTGGCAGTATGACAATCATCACCACCAAGATAATGACATGTCCACCGATTACCGATAAAATAAACACTTTTCTCATTTTCTCATGCATTTCAATAACTTTCACTGTTATGTTATCATAGTTGTATTTTCGATCACTAATAGTTTTCATACTCTTAATAATAAACTGAAATGTGCGTTGCTTGTTTATAACTGCGATTATACAAGACGATATTAGAACAAAGAACGAGGCTTGAGCAATACACCCGATCAATTCTATGATATCATTCGGGAGCATGAAGATCGAGCTGACGAACGATATGATCATCAATGGAGCCGTGATCGAGAACACTTTCATTGACAGACCGAGACTTCTTGAGCCGTTGACTTCGCTCCAAATACCTGAGAACACGATAGAAGGTTTGGTTGACTGACACAGACAGTTCATCTAGTGGAGCGGTCGCTCCACGCCAGCCAAGTCGCACGGCTCGCACACTCTACTCTCATATAAAAAGGCTGGAGCAACCCACCTTTACTGTAAGCATATTCAAGTGGCATTTTCGGCCTGCCGGATCGTAAAATTGGGAAATCACACATTGTTGCAAAATATCTTAATTTCGATCTATGGCCCACCCCATTAGTAACAATTATTCCGCTTGCGAGCTAGAGTATAAATCGTGTTTTTGAGCGTTTTTAATCAGTAATCTTAGGATAGGCTGGAGCTACCCCTATTACTATTTTTGTACCGCCATTTTGAAACCTGAAGTGGCATCTTATCTTGACAACGACTAAACGCAAAAAACGCAAAAAAACGCAAAAAAACGCAAAAAAACGTCAAACGATTCAGACGGTAACTATATGGATTATCAGTAGCAAAAGACTAAAAATTATGTTAACGAAACCCGGACATGACGTCATGACATTTGCATTGCATTGATTGATGGCATTTCGCCATCAATCAATTCGCCATGATCCGAATATTTTCATATTGTACAGAGCAAGTGTGTGGAAGGGCGAGAGGAAGAACGAAGGAAAAGGAGACAAGATGGTGGAATGAAAGAGTTCGAGACGCAGTTGCCGAAAAAAGGAAAGCATGGCAAAGAAAGGAATTGCAACGATCATTGGAAAATGATCTAGTGGAGCGGTCGCTCCACCCAGCCAAGTCGTACTGTATACACTCACACTCACTCAACATACCGTAAATGCCTAATAAACTAAGGAGCAGACCAAACACTTTTACTGTAAGCAACAACATGGCATTTTCGGCCTACTGGATCTCAAAATTATGAAATTTCACATTGTTGCGAAATATCTTAATTTCGAGTAATGGCCCACCTGACAACATATACCAAATTTGGGAACAATAGGTTATTCCATTTGCGAGCTAGAGGGCCGTGAAAACAGTGAAATTACACCACTTTCATCTTCTTCTTCTTCTTATTCTTCTTCTTCTTCTTCTTCTTCTTCTTCTTCTTCTTCTTCTTCTTCTTCTTCTTCTTCTTCTTCTTCTTCTTCTTCTTCTTCTTCTTCTTCTTCTTCTTCAGATGATGATATCAGGAAACGTCGCTGTCACCGCCACAGCCTAAACGGCAAAACCGATCGATCTGAAATTTTTACCACATGTGCACTTTTGGCGTCTGAGGTGCTTTTTTATAAAACCAACTGGAAGCCGCCATTTTGAAACCGGAAATAACGTCATATCTCAAAAACGGCTACACCGACAGGAATAAAATTAGCGCTAAATGATTCAAACGGTCATCTATATGGAATATCAATAGTTAAGGTAAAAATGTACTATTGCCGTAACCGGAAATGACGTCATAAAAATGAAGAATCAAACCTAAATCACCTCTTACTACAATAACAACATATTCAGAAGGCTTATTATAATGATACATAACATTTATAGAATTAAATTCTATGTGGCAGTTATTTCAGCCGCTATTTTAAAAACCGGAAGTGATGCCATATCTCAAAAACGGCTGGACCGATTGGAACGATGCTTTCGCAATTCCTCATGGAATATCACTTTAAGCTAATATTTAGTACCAAACACAATTTTTCTTAGTAACCAATTCGGTAATTGCGTATTTTTTAAAAAGAATTCGTCATTTTTGCTCCGATATGTATTACAAGTTGTGTAAATAAACTAAAAAAATGAGTGATATCCCCATAAAAAACACTCCGTGTAAAAATACCAGCCAAGTCCCTTCAACTATAAAAAAAATAGAAGAAATCTTAAAATTCAGCACTGAAAAGAAGTGATATCAAAAAATGGGCCAAGTCAAAACTTAATTTTAAAAACCAAATTATACTTGGCGCATCGTTTTTAAGGGCATTATAGGTATATTATATAATATATTAAGGTACATTTGATTTTTGGCAAATACTTCTATACTATTTATATACACGATGCGCCAAGTATATTTTGTTTTTTAAAATTAAGTTTTGACTTGGCCCATTTTTTGATATCACTTCTTTTCAGTGCTGAATTTTAAGATTTCTTCTATTTTTTTATAGTTGAAGGGACTTGGCTGGTATTTTTACACGGAGTGTTTTTTATGGGGTATATTGTACAGAAGATGTAAGTGTAGAGTACAGATGATAGTTGCTGAAGTAAAGAAGAAATCTATGGAGGAATTAGGATTTCAACTTGAACGTGACCTTGAAGGTAATAAGAAAATGTTATATAGCATTATAAAATCAAAGAGAACGCAACGCGATGATCAGATGCATATGAAAAATGATAAAGGGGAGATGTTATAACAGATACTACTGCCATACTAGAGTTGTGGAAACTATTCCAATGTTGCTCCAATGTTTATATTTACCTGATTTCAACATGACCGTCTCCATGAGCCACATGTTGTCCTTGTTCTTATCATTGATGAAGTTCATCACTTGCTGATATCTCGCTCTAATGAACGCCATGATTGTATAGTTGCCTCTTCCTTCCTTGTCTGCTGAACAACGACTCTTCTACAAATACACAGCAGGAATTCAACATGGCGGTATGGATGCATTCAATCAATATTTTGGACTAAAATATTTATAAGAAGTTGGTATGTAAGACTCAATGCATGTATTAATTTATTTACTAACGCTCAGTGTAACGCACGGTGGAGGTGTAACGTACTGTACAAAAACAAAAACTTGTAAAAAAACTGCCAAGCACCTTCCCACTTAAAACAATTGAGATCTAAATGAAGGGCCAAGCAACAATATATTGTTTAAACATTTTCGCACTTAAAATTAGTGAAATCATTTCGCCCAGTTACTGCCGCCAAGCACAACACTATAAACCTAACGTTGTGTTCAAATTTGAAGAATAAAATCTAAGTGCACCATCATTGTAAACTTTAAAAAAATTATAAAAATTAAAAACGACTTAAAAAATAAATTTAAAATCGAAATTAAAAAAATCAAAAATAAAGCTGTGCGCATTGTGTCAAGAAGAAGGCAACATAAGAATAAGATGACGACAAAGGAGACGACGAAAGAAAGAATATGACGATAAAGGAGCCGAAGAAAGACAGAAAGTAGGAAGAAGATAGAAGAATCTACGGTCGGTGCAAATTCAATGCGCCAAGCTTTATTTTTTATTTTTTTAATGCCCCCGAAGTTTTTTTGTGAAGGTCAATCATTTTGGTGCAATTTAGAGGCTAACAACACCAGATTCTTTTGGGGGAAAAACATGATACTACTTCTTCAAAGGTTTTTTTCTGTAGGTGTTCTTATTTTTGTTATGTTCTTCTATTTTACAATTAGTTCCTAACAATGACAAATCAGAGAGGTCGTAAGAGCTCCCCTGGAATTTTATTAAAGAAATCATATTCTTTTGGAAGTACCTATACACACTTGATTTCGCGATATTATCTTCTAATTTGACCATACAATTTTCAAACCTTTGGTAAATGACAAGTCTATGGGGTCATTAGCGCCTCAATTAAGACCTTCAATAAGAAATTTTATTTTTTGGAAGTACCTATATAAGCACTTGTTTTCGTGATATTTTCTTTTATTTTGACCGTGATATTTAAAACGCTAATCCAAATGACAAGTTGGACAAGCCAGGATATTATCTATGGCTATTATCTAGATAAAAAGATAAAATTTGAAATATGCATTTGTGTGTATACACGTAATAACTAAAAATTATTCCCCTTGTTTTCGACTAATAGTGAGGGCTGTTAGCACATCAAATTGGCAGAATAGTGCAAAATGTGATAAGAATTTTTCCTTTGGCAGTTTTATAGGAAATTTTCCGCTCTTTCTTAATTTCGAGATCCTCAAAAAATCAGACGGCCATTTTGGACTCCAGGGCTGTCCAAAGTGCTAAAACATTTGTATTTCAGTGAAATTATAAAACTTTTGTCTATTTATTGTTTAAGTATAATAAACAATGTGTCAGGAAGGTCGATAAAAAATTAAAATTCTAAGACTAACCAAAGTTGTATTTAATAAAGAAATTAAAGATGTTGGCGGGTATGCTCTAAAATGACTGTCATTTTCAGGGAATTCGTGTTTCAAGATGTTTCACTACAAATCTATGTATCTATGTATGTATGTGTATCTCTATGTTATGCATACAAACTTACTTACTTAATTATTAACTTAATTACTTAATTAAATGGCTTAATTTTGTAATTTTAGTGCTTTACTACAAATCTATGTAATACCTCTGTACAGGTATCTATGTAATGTAATGTATGTGTATCTATGTATTGAAATTTTTACTGCTGTAAATGTACCTAATCTATGTAAAATAGCTTATATAGCTAAATAAAGAAGTAATAATAAAAAAATAGATTGCAGTTGATTTAGTAGATTCATATTATGGACATTTAACTTAAAAATCGATGATCACGAAATTAACCCTTTGGGGGGGTGGGGGGTAGTGACCTAAAGGTTTCAATGTGTGTAAAATAATCCATAGTATAGTTAGAAACTAATAATTACTTGCACACACTAATAAAACTGTGCTCTGTTCGAAAAAAATCACGAGATCCCAAAATTATGCCGTCATCTTGGATGAGACGCGTTTATATTTCGTTATTTTGCGTACAGCAGTTCAAAAAATATGATAAATTGGCTACTTTGTGCATCCCTTGTTTACTGCAAAGGTATCGAGTCACCGCCTCCTGAACTAAAATTACATGTTAAAATCCCTATCTTTGGACGTTTTATCAACACACAAATGAAGTTTTAGGGAGAACGGTTGGAGATACAGAGAATAAAATTACAATATCTTTACTATTATTAGGGCTTTATTTTATGTCTAATATTTTTTTTTTCATATCGCATACAAAACGTACTCAAATTTACGAAAAAAGAAACACTTTTTATCCAAGATGGCGACCTAATTTTGAGTTCTCGTTTTTTTTAAGAGAGCATATTTTTTTTAGTATGAGCAAGAAATATTTTTGTAGCTAGTATGGGCTATTATACAGATATCGAAACCTTTAGGTCTCCACCCTCTACCCCCAAAGGGTTAATTTTGTGACCCATCAATTTTTAAGATAAAGGTCCATAATTTGAACCTACATTAGAATTGCAACCTTGAAACACAAATTCCCTGAAAATGGCGGTCATTTTAGAGCTTACCCGCCGACATCTTTAATTTCTTGATTAAATACAACTTTGGTTAGACTTAGAATTTTTGTTTTTATCGTGCCTTCCTGACACATCGCTTATTATAAAAGATCAATAAATTAACAAAAGTGTTATAATTTCACTGAAATACAAACTTTTTTGCACTTTGGACAGCCCTGGGGCCCAAAATTGCCGTCCGATTTTTGAGGACCTCGAAATTATGAAAGAGCGGAAAATTTCCTATAAAACTGTCAAAGGAAAAATTCTTATCACATTTTTCACTATTTTTGTGCTTATAGCCCTCACTATAATAAAATCAGTTTGAATGTATGGAATTATGTATTACCTATTACAATTATCTAGATAAGTATTTTTTATCCTTAGCTATTATCTAGATAATGTTTTGGAATTATCTTTATCTTAATATGATACATTTTTGACACGTTATCTTTTTCTTTAACTTTATCTAGATAAAAATAAAATTATCTAATCACAACACTGCTCGGCAGTGCAGGCAAAAACACAAACGAAAGAAAACACACAGAGAAAGTGAGAAATGAGTACCATGGTGACGCTCGCTACACTCGCTAAGGTTTGCTTATACCCTTGAAAACCAAGAATTTTAAATTTTTTTAAATTTTTTATTTTTTTGTGTCATAATTTAAAATAGTCATCTTTTTAAAAGCTCATACATCTCGCAAATCGTGTTGTTACAATAATTACAAATAAATAATTATTTAACCTGGTTTAAAATACTTACATTTATTGAGCGAGCGTAGCGAACGTCACCACGGTACTCTTATGGCACTTTCTCTGTGTTTTTTTTTTTTTTTTTTTGTGGTCACAGCCCATGTCAAACCGCCCAAGCAATCGATCTGAAATTTTGTACACATACTAGAACGTACTCTATGCGGTCCCTGGGATCGTTTTTGAACGGGCTCCCGTGATTGGTTCAGATTTTAAAAAAATTATCTTTCGATTGGTTGCATCAATCAATTTGAAATTTAGCAAAAACATTGCAACCAACATTGGTCCCAATCGTAAAAAGTTTCAGCCAAATCCTTCCATTGGTTCAAATTTAAAACGATTTTTCATGTGATTTTTTACATTTAAACTAGAACAGATTGACCGATCAACTTAAAACTTCGCGTGGTCATTGGTACCAACATTTTAGGTATTTTTGCCAATTTTCAGTTTAATCTGTCGTTATTTTTAAAAGTTTTGTCATTTTAAGGTCATTTTATTCCATAATCTTGAAAAATGTATACTAAATTGTCATCCCAGCCTTCTTTAAGCTTCTGTTCCAAGGCAAGGCCTGTAGAGCAGCCAAGTTATCCACAATCCTTTACTATAATATGCTTAAAAGAGAAGAACGTCGTCCCCGTAGCAACGTGGCTGAAAATTTGGTTTTCTATACAAATCTTGAATTTTCCACCAATCAAGTTGAAACTCGCCAGTAATTTATAGAATTACGTGATTTGATTTATAGTAACACTTTCGCGATATTCTGTTCAGTATTTACCGAGTTATTCGTGAAAAACACAAATTGTTCTGATGTCTTAATTTTAAACATCAATTTCAATTGTGCAGTGAAAATGAATTTTAGTAGGCGGTGAAACTATTTTTCCAAAATCGACCAGAACAATATTTGGCCATGGAATCCGGAGCTCGGAAATTTCGTTACGATTCGCGTCTATAGACATCGAGAAATTTAGCACAATTTTCTACGAAACTTGACTTTTCCTGTACATAATTTCAAGCCAACGGCCAAGCAAAAAGATTCGTTTGAATCCGATAAGTATTTAAAGAGATATTAAATAGAAACCAAATTGTCATTGAAAAAGTCACTTTTCTAAACTGTCGAACTGTAGTAGGCCGTGCATCCATGTGGCAGTGAAGAAAATATTGGAATTTCCAATTTGGAGACCTTGACTAGAATCACGGGCAAAGCAACGTTTCATGTTTTTTTTGTCTTTTTGTCTGGGGCTTAACGTCGCACTGTTCTGCAGCGAGGCTAATGGCGACGGATGGATGATTATGATGATGATTGGGAGATGATGGTGAAGAGTAGGTAAGGATGGAAGGTGGGAAGGAGGCGGTCGTGGCCTATTAGTAGGGTACCTTCCCAGCATTTGCCTGAAGACTGAGGGAAAACCACGAAAAAACCCCAGTCAGGAAGGACGGCCGCGGGAATCGAACCCGGGCCTCCGGAATACAAGCTGAGAGCGTTAACCACTCACCCAACCTGTTCCGTATGTGAATAAAAGCAGACATTTTTGGGGTGAGTTATGGGGGAGGGAGGCATAAGAGAACATCTCTATCCACACTGTAATATTGTTACCTTTTGATATTGGACCTTATTTCCAATACGTCTATCATTTGATATGACTATTAACAAGAATCAATCGAGGACATATTTTCCGCCTGACTTCACAACTTCGCATTTTATTAAAACATTTTAGGTGGAACAAATTGCATATTTTAGGAAACGTAATGATATTGAATAAATTGTTGATGTTTTGATGTGTGCAGAGATGCGAACGATCAAATAATCAGGATAAGTTCTCAAGTGGTAACCTGCATAAAATTTAGTAGATTTCTATTGTAAAAAAAACTGCCAAGCACCTTCCCACTTAAAACAATTGAGATCTAAAAGAAGGGCCAAGCAATAATATATTGTTTAAACATTTTCGCACATAAAATTCGTGAAATCATTTCGCCCAGTTACTGCCGCCAAGCACAACACTAAAAACCTAATGTTGTGTCCAAATTTGAAGAATACAATCTAAGTGAACCATCATTGTAAATTTAACAAAATTATACAAATTAAAAACGACTTCAAAATAAATTTAAAATTGAAATTAAAAAAAATAAAAATAAAGCTAGGCGCATTGTGTCAAGAAGAAGGCAACATAAGAAAGAAGATGACGATAAAGGAGCCGAAGAAAGACAGAAAGTAGGAAGAAGGTAGAAGAAGTCTACATGGTCGACGTCAACTACATGGAAGTTGACGACCAAGGAGACAACGAAGAAAGAAGATGACGATAAAGGAGCAAAGAAAGAAAGAAAGAAAGAAAGAAAGAAAGAAAGAAAGAAAGAAAGAAAGAAAGAAAGAAAGAAAGAAAGAAAGAAAGAAGGAAAGAAAGAAAGAATGAATTAGATGATTATGGGGAAGAAGGAAGAAGTCAACGTGGTCGGTGCAAATTCAATGCGCCAAGCTTTATTTTTATTTTTTTTAATTTCAATTTTAAATTTATTTTGAAGTCGTTTTTAATTTTTATAATTTTGTTAAATTTACAATGATGGTTCACTTAGATTGTATTCTTCAAATTTGGACACAACATTAGGTTTTTAGTGTTGTGCTTGGCGGCAGTAACTGGGCGAAATGATTTCACGAATTTTAAGTGCGAAAATGTTTAAACAATATATTATTGCTTGGCCCTTCTTTTAGATCTCAATTGTTTTAAGTGGGAAGGTGCTTGGCAGTTTTTTTTACAAGTTTTTGTTTTTGTACAACATGTCATATGGGGTATAAGTTTATAGCAGCTTTCACTGATCATTAAGTGTTACCTATCATTACAGTTAACGCCAACAACGTCACTTCTTGTCTAAAGTTTTCTGTTTTTATTTCAATAGTTCCGAAGTTAGTATAACGAAAGGGTCCATTTCTTTTGGTTGAATTTGAGTTATATCAAATTATAATTTGTTAAAAGTTCACAGCTTTGAGTCATGTGAATAACGTAAATTGTAGGTGTATTGTTCCGGTGTAAACCGGAATTTGTGCGTTCATCTCGTAAAACGCGTATTTGTCGCCACTAGGTAAACTGAAAGGTACACGAAAGATGATTGCAAATGCGTTTCCTCATTTTTAAATTCTCCCATGTTCACTCTTTTATGTCAAAGTTCCGAAGTATAAACTCAATTGGTAAAGCGTGCAGGCTTACAGATGTTTACAACACATTTTAAATAAAATCCGGATGGTTTTTGGAAGGCAATGTAACTTAAAAGGAACTTAGTTAAGATTAACTAGCTGAGCCATCTGGTGTTTATAGTGCTGGTGGGAAGGAGTATGACGGGTGATGAAATTTACGCTACCCGCCTTACTCGCCTATGTACAGTGGTGGAATAAAGACCCTGTTATTCTGCCTCTCTCTGACTCATAACATAAACATGTTTTTATACGGAGCAGAGAGAGACAACCAGCACAGCTACTTTATTCCACGCTTGTACACGGATAGCATGGGCCGGCCTATACCTGGCATCTCCACCTCTCTGCCTCTCCCTGTCAGGTCAACTTAATGTTTACATTTGTTTGTTCATGGCAAATACGATCGATGTCCATTTAGTATTGTTGTCTTCTTCCATAGGCACTTGTAAACAGTTATCGAGCTTGCATTTTAATTAGTCCACTGATCTTATTTAGTGATTATTATATTGTTTTGTGATGTTGCTGTGGAAGATAATATTTTCATATTTTCAAACCAGGAAACAACTTCGTGCTATTGCCTAGATACTTGAAAAATATTATTGTATTGCCGATGTAAACAAGCCAGACCACTTTCGTATATAACGTTCGCATCAAAACCAATGTTTATTTTATTAGTGTCAGATTAGGAGGAACATCAGTTTCAGTTTCATTTATTTCCATTAAACAATGTCACTTGATGAGACTTTGACTCACAGTTTGGAAATAAATCATGACAATTTAAAAGCGTTTTATTTATTATTCTAACTTTTTAACGTAAGCATTGTTGGATGATGAAATGAAATTTAAATCTCTCATACCCACAGATTTCCATTAATTATCATGGACCATTTAGTGTAGTTTCTTGTTTATTGTAACCGAGCTTCTAAGATTGACAGATTACAACATCTGAAATAATGAAATAATTTTTACTAAGTTGTAAACACCTAATAAACCTAGTAATGGAGCCATTTTGTGTGGTTTCTTGTTTCGTATCTGAACCATCAAGATCGACAAATTTGCATAATTAAAATAATTAAATTTATTTTAGAAACTTAAAGTTGTGATCACGTAATGGATGCACGTAATGGAGCCTTTTTGTGTGGTTTCTTGTTTCGTGTTGTTCTTGTTTCTTGTTGAGCCACCAATATTGACAAATTAACTCTATTTTAAATAATATATAAGTGTGACAAATGAAAAGTTGTAAACACGTAATACACTGAATATTAGTAATGGAGCCTTTACTGAATTTTACTATTTACTAAATTACCTGAATTTTACATAATTAAATAATTCGGATAAATTAAAAGCTGTGACAACCTTATGCACCCAGTAATGGAGCCTTTTTTGTGTGGTTTCTAGTTTAGTAACTGAGCCACCAAGATTCTGTTGATTAGCATGACCACGAATTGTTTTATTGCACAACTTTACGTACAACGTGTACATTGACAATCATTATTAGAGTCCAATGAGTATAATATTAAAAAGAGTTGCTATGTAATCGTTGAATGTATTCGGATTAACATTTTGAATATATACACAAGAAGGTTAAACATTTTTTAAGTAAAGAAAAAGATAAAAAAATAAAACATTTGTTACGGGGATCGAACCCGGCAATGCCGTGATCGAAGTCACTTGCCTCATGTGACCGAGCCAATTCGCCACACTGAAATATAAACCTGTGTAGTATATCAAGGAAGAAAGGTAGAGCGTAAAACGACGTGCGCAATTCCTGTTTCCCTGATATCTTCACTGTTCACGATGGCAACCGGCGTGCCGCGATGGCGATGTTTCTGTCTATTGATGATCTTCACAGCATCCATTGGTAGTCTCATTTATTAAAAATGTACCAGAGCACCAGAGCATTAGTCTCTTAGAGTATTAGGAGCAAAGAGCACCTAATATACCTAGTAATGGAGCCTTTTTGTGTGGTTTATTGTTTCGTAACTGAGCCATCAAGATTGACAAATTAGCATAATTAAAATAATTAAATTAATTTTAGAACCTAATGCACGTAATGGATGCACGTAATGGAGCCTTTTTGTGTGGTTTCTTGTTTCGTGTTGTTCTTGTTTCTTGTTGAGCCACCAATATTGACAAATTAACTCTATTTTAAATAATTAAATAAGTGTGACAAATGAAAAGTTGTAAACACCTAATACTCTGAATATTAGTTATGGAGCCTTCACTGAATTTTACTATTTACTTAATTAACTGAATTTTACATAATTAAATAATTCGGATAAATTAAAAGCTGTGACAACCTTATGCACCCAGTAATGGAACCTTTTTTGTGTGGTTTCTAGTTTAGTAACTGAGCCACCAAGATTCTGTTGATTAGCATGACCACGAATTGTTTTATTGCACAACTTTACGTACAACGTGTACATTGACAATCATTACTAGAGTCCAATGAGTATAATATTAAAAAGAGTAGCTATGTAATCGTTGAATGTATTCGGATTAACATTTTGAATATATACACAAGAAGGTTAAACATTTTTTAAGTAAATAAAAAGATAAAAAATAAAACGTTTATTACGGGGATCGAACCCGGCAACGCCGTGATCGAAGTCACTTGCCTCATGTGACCGAGCCAATTCGCCACACTGAAATATAAACCTGTGTAGTATATCAAAGAAGAAAGGTGGAGCGTAAAACGACGTGCGCAATTCCTGATTGCCTGATATCTTCAGTGTTCACGATGGCAACTGGCGTGCCGCGATTGCGATGTTTCGGTCTATTGATGATCTTCACAGCATCCCTGGACCTCTCATTTGAATATATATCCATGAAGGTATCATCGCTTATACAAATTAAAAAATAATATATGAAAAAAAAAGTTTTCCGGGATCGGGAATCGAACGTGTTATGCAGATGTCGAAGCCAGCTGCCTTCCTAACATGAGCTATCAGTCCGATGGGAATTAGAGCCGCTGTTTAGTGTATCAAAGAAGAAGGGCGGAACGTAAATATTGATAATTTTCCCACTTCCGGTTTAAATTTATTGATTTTTCTTGAAGTGGAGTGTCTAGCAATACATTGTCTTTATTGTTGCCAAATTTCAAAACTCTCGATGGACCCGTTTGACTTTTAAAATATTTAAAATTTAAAATTGTAATAACTTCACTTCCGGTCAAAATGTTTCAGATTTTCTTTCAAAGGGCACTGCTATAAATATGACTCTATGTCTCTGCCAAATTTCAACTCTCTAGGACAAACCGTTCAACCTGTGGAGAGGGGCAAACAAATTGACCGTGCCTAACTAACTAACTAACTAACTAACATGAAAGTCAATCCTTGCATGTTTGAGGCCCAAAATTCACCCCGAAGGGATGATCGCAGCACTTTGATATTTGGTTAGGTGTTGTCAGGTGGCTAAATATACCCGATAACCATGGTATTCAACTTTCATTTCTAAATGCTTGCATGCGTACTGACACCCCGAAATCGGGCCCGAAGCGCTTGCAGTATACAGTAGCGTTTGCCGCGTTTTAAAAGTAGACCTCGTATTGACACGGTGCTTGGCAGCGTCGAGCTAACGCCCGACTAGATTATTCCCTTTCGTAACCTGGAATGTCAGTAATTTTCTAAGCTGTTACATAAAAAGGGACAAACTTTGATTAAATCTCGGTACCATTTTTCGTTCATCATATTTCAAATCAAATCATTCCATTTTATTATTAATCATCATGCATAATTTTTTTAATTTAGTTTCAAATATGTATTCTTATTTTATAACCTAAATTTGATCATCATATTGACACATTTATTCTGTTGTTTCAAATATTATACAAATTATTTTATTTATTTCTTCCATGCAACTGCAATTTTTGTATTTAATCTTCATTGAGTCGTATATTCATATTTTTTATCAAGCTTAAAATGTTTTAATATTAAGTTATTCACGATTTATTTAAATATCTTCAAAAAATTTTTTTGTCTGGGGCTTAATGTCGCACTGCTCTGCAGCGAGGCTAATGGCGACGGATGAATGATTATGATGATGATTGGGAGATGATGCTGAAGAGTGGGTGAGGATGGAAGGTGGGAAGGAGGCGGTCGTGGCCTATTAGTAGGGTACCTTCCCAGCATTTGCCTGTCGACTGAGGGAATACCACGAAAAAAAACCCAGTCAGGAAGGACGACCGCGGGAATCGAACCCGGGCCTCCGGATTACAAGTTCCGAGCGTTACCACTCAGCCATACCTTCTCCGCTTCAAAACAGTTACCTTACGTATGTACACAACAGGTGTGCATTGGAGTTAATGCACCTTCCACAGATATTTCTATCAGGGCCGTATTAGGACCTTCGTAGGCCCTAGGCAGTACTTTTTTCGTAGGCCCCTTCCCCCTGTCCGAATATATTTTAATTTTTCCAGTGGTTAATCAATAATAAGCGGGGAGACGATCAATGATTTTTAGTGTTGTGCTTTAGAAAACAATGGGCATGGGCGTCAGCAGGATTTCTGCCAAGTGGGGGCAAGGCAAGGAAAACAATATTTGACGTGTCAAGGGGGGTGTGGGGGAGCGGCCCCCACCCTGCCCCGCAGGCCTTTTTCTGTTTTTTGGACACTTTGAAATCAATTTAAGATGTTATGAGGTGTATTTTGTTGAAATATTCAATATTTTTTAAATTTGGCACTTTGGAGTGGTGAGAGAAATGTTCAAATCTGCCCCGCAAGACGTTTTTTGGTTTTTTGACACTTTGAAATCAATTTTCTGGCACTTTCGTAGCCCCAAAAGCTTCGTAGGCCCTAGGGATGTCACAAGAGATACACAGGTCGCACCGTTCCACCGATCGATCTGAAATTTTGCACACATGTAAAACCAACCTTCTCTGTTTGCAGACCCCAATTTTTTTGAAATCCATTGATTGGTTGAAATTTAAATAAACATCTTCTGATAGGTTGAAAAATGAAAATGGACTTCGACAAATGTGATCGACCTCATATTTTGCATGGTCATTAGGACCAACATTGTCTCTTATTTTACAAATTTTCAGCCAAATCCTCCCATTGGTTAAAATTTAAAAAAATATTTCATGTGCTTTTTGAAATCTAAAC
Organism: Leuctra nigra; assembly: GCA_934045905.1. Classification (NCBI taxonomy): domain Eukaryota; kingdom Metazoa; phylum Arthropoda; class Insecta; order Plecoptera; family Leuctridae; genus Leuctra; species Leuctra nigra. The sequence goes on from OW203761.1 coordinate 53,803,578, forward strand.
CAGAACCGTTTGACCGATCAACTTAAAATTTTGCATGGTCATCGGGTCCAACATTATCTGTATTTTTGACAATTTTAAGACTAAACTGTGTTTAAATTCAAAAGTTATCGACAGTTTACGGATATTTTGCGTGTTGGCTATCATACTTCTCGAATTTCATATTTCACGGAATCTTCTAATCTTCACTGCAAGGTTGTTAGAGCAGAAACTTTCAAACAAATTATGAAACTGATATGACCGTTTAAAATTTTTTTGAACGAGATCCTGTGATTTTTGGAAATTAACAAGGAATCGTTCAATCATAAAGGTTCAATCGATCAACTTAAAACTTTGCGTGGTTATTGGGACCAATATTTTAGGAATTGTTGGACATTTTCATACAAGTCTGTGACGAAATTCAAGAATTATTTGACATTTTCAATAGACAGAATTTCGGTTCGAGGTGTTGCGCATATCCGTGCTCGCTCATCAACGCGTTACTCAGAGCGTTTTCCTAGTTTTAAAAAATGCTCCAGGTGACATAAGGTCAAAATCACTATACAGAACACGGATATAACTTATATGATCATTATAAATAAAAAAAAATAAAAATTAGATGGACTCTCTTATTCTTTTACTATCCCTGTTGACAACTGACAAGGTACACTCAAACCAACTAAAAACGGTATTTGAACAAAAGGATAGTCTGCTGGTCAGTTTCCTTGACATTCAATCCTTGTGTTTGTCAATGAAATCAGAGCTCACCTAGAGTTAGATGATGAATTAGCACAGACATCATGTGATGATGCCATCACACCATTATCTGCCAATCGTTTTCTTTCGAATACCGTTTAATTATTTGCTCGAATGTACCACTAAAATTTTAATGAAAAAATCATTAAGGCTTGTAATTACATGCTTTCTTTGAATTACATCAAAAATGTTAATATATTCTATATTTCAAAAACGTAGATTTTTTCAAGTTTTTTTTTTCAAGTAGAATTTTGCCATCTGACAGAGCTTTCGTCGATAAAAATATTTCCATAATTTCAACACAAACTTCACTCGTCAATATAGACATTTGCACGGCTCTTCGAACGGACGTTCATCGGTATTCGAACAAATAAGTGATACGTGATGGGGTAAATCTGGCAGGAAACTTTTTAGATGCACTTTTTTTATTTTGAAGTTCTGTTTCCATAGAGAAGTGAAAAATTTAGATTAAATCACAAGTTTACTTTTTCAGCCATAACAAACAACTAAAGCAAATTTAAATAAATATCCCCGTGATATCCTCCATTATTCCCCTTATGGCTAGCACCAAACAATCCACCAGAGGTCAGTCGTGTTCCTTATTTTCTCGATATCACGTCAAGGCCATTCACGTAACATGAGGATCGACACTGCACACAAAAACCGAAGTCCAAAATTATACAAAATCAAAATAATGTAAAATATGCAAGACTTATTAAATTGTAAGCTTTTTATTTTTTACTTTAAACCTAAAAGGTAAAAACTTTAAACTATACTATAACTTAAATAACTTTTAAGCCCAGGAAATCAAGCTCCATTTAGCCTACGAACTGAGAAGATCTGAGGAGACATTTGAACTCTCATATGCATGAAAGTATGAAGCTAAATCAACGACCTGCTTGTGAGCAGTGTTGAATCCAGGCATACCCCGGGGGGGGGGGGGGGGGGGCAGTGCCCCCCCTCCCCCCCGAGGTATGCATGTGCCCACCCCCGGTACAAATACCTATTCAAAATACTTTCAAAATAATATGTGATAAAAACACGTAAAAATAGACGGATCATGTCTAAAACCTTCCAAAACGGTTAGAATTGAGTTAAAATTCCAAAAAACTTCCGGGGCTATGCGCCCCGGAGGGTTATTCTAAATTCCCGTGTCGTCTCGTATCAATTGATACGGCGTCACTACCGTGTTAAATAGATAGCACTCCAGTGTGCAGTGAGCCCGTATCACGTGAAACGAGACGACACGGGAATTTAGAATAGCCCCCCCGGACATGTATATCCTGATAAGTTCAATAAATTTACCTATTCTTAAATCTCTTATACCATTTTTTGGATATTTTGCAATTTATAATTCCCAAAATAGCTATACACTGTGATTCAAAATTGTACCTAAACGAATGACCTTGTTCATAAATTTTCTTGGGGGCTATGCCCCCGAACCCCCTGATTTCCACTGTGACTTTTCAAAATATATTACGTATAATAATTGCTTTGTGCTTTGTACAACTACAAGCATATTCATAAATTAACTCTACCCCCCCCCCCCCCCCCCCCCCCGAAACACCAACATCCAAAAAGTACCAAAAAAATATGCCACCCCCAACTATTCAAGTGCCCCTCCCGAGAAAAATGTCTGGATTCAACACTGCTTGTGTGCATTGACGCCATGACAGCTCTGGCCGTCACCCTCGCCGTGCTCCTCGTCAGCCTCCCCGACGTGGACGTCTGTGTGACCCGGGATGCGTCATGGACGCCGCCCGCCAGGGTCATCAAGAAGATGGACATGACGGCTGCGCCCTGCTGGACAATGTCCAACATGAATCCAGAAGAGAAGTGTCAAGTCTGGTGGAATAGCTCATACTATGATATTATCACAAAATATAATGAATGAGCAAACGAATGACCGAAGCACCCCACATTTGTTGTTATGATGGTAAAAGCTGTGACTTTGAACTAACTGTTTATATCTACACATCTTTTTGCTCACCTGAAAAACTATGCGTTTTGAGATAAAAGGTATGATTCCCATAGATAATTCTCTCGGTTTCATACAAATGAGAGAAAGTGGTGCTGCAGCTTGTTTTCTGTCTAGATGGAGATACAAGTTATTTACCATCTGATAGGGTTGGGCGAACTGGTTCGAAACCCGAACCGAACCGGCTTTAGATGTACGCGAACCGAACCTTAAAATGAATTATCCGAATAGAAATTCCCTCGCTGCGCCAATTTGAAATTTCACGTCAACATTTCGTTTCAATGTATAGTCCAGTAATTGTGTGATTATACCCACCACTAATTGCAACAGAAGGTTTCAATACATGAATCGATTCAGAAAAATGTCCTCTACAACATATCCAAAATCGCCCAAAATCGCTGTACGGAAAAAGGGTTTTAATGACTTTTTCCCATGTTAATTCCATCTTGCAAAAAAAACTTTTTTTCATGTAACTCCGATTTTGATGTAACTTGGCAGAATTGTTCACCATCCTAAATAAACACAAATAGCTCTCTGAGCGTTTTCCTCTAAATCTCATCGTTTGGGAAATATGGCCCATTGAAAAGTCATTTTTAGTCAGTTTTCGTCGATTTGAGTTTAATTTGACGTTTTGCGAGGTCCATATTTCCCAAACGATGAGATTTGGAGGAAAACGCTCAGAGAGCTATTTGTGTTCATTTAGGATGGTGAACAATTCTGCCAAGTTTCGTCAAAATCGGAGTTACATGAGATTTTTTTTTATAAAAAGTCATTAAACCCCTTTTTCCGTACAGCGATTTTGGTCGATTTTGGATATGTTGTAGAGGACACTTTTCTGAATCGAACGGTACTAAAAACGCTTCTGTTGCAATTAGTGGTGGGTTATGCTGATTTTTTCACTAGTAGTGTTGAATACTCAAGGGTTCTAAATAGAAGGCTGTGTGATAAAGAAGCCAAAGAAGAATTAATATGAATGCAAATTGTTACAATTAATTTTATTTTGTACCTTTACTTCGTGCATACCTAATTCAATAATGGGAAATAAACGAGCTTTATATACCCACAAAATTAAACGGAGTTCCAAACACTACACGCTCTTTAGCTTTGCTACACGCCAGCTTGCGTATACGCACGGTCAAAATGCTGATATGCCATCTTTTTTGCTAGGAATTTGAATATTATGAGTGCCATCTTCATGAGTCCAAACATCAAGGGTTGGATTGAAATTATGAGAAAATGATACTTATTTATGTCGATCTCTTGCGTGTTTCTTATGTCATGTTTTGTTCAGATATTGCGAGCTACAAGACATACATTATGCATGTAACATGGCGGCCGAGAGAAGAAGACATCGAGAGCCATGGCGTCCAATACTCCCTGGTCCTGTTTGATGGAGACAGCACTTGGCTGTGCTATCCACTCAAATAGTCAGTCATATTATTCATACGATTAAATTCCGCTGAATTTATGAATGCCGGTACAGGAACAAACATGATATGGAGGGTTAATCAAAATTAAATGTGAATTTCTGTGTGAATTTCCAAAACTACTACATTAATCTGGCGTTTCCAATTATAGGAATACGAATTCGTGAGGAAAATTAATAATGCCCATTTATATTCATACTCTTATCAATGACACTATAATATGTGGACATAGGGATGGCACTTTTACCGGGTCTGAAAAAATCGGTAAATTTACCGGTCAGCGGTAAATTTTGAAAAATGATGGCAGATACCAATTCATGACTATACCAAATACAAAAATGACCCTACTTTATTATTTGACCCATTTACAAAGATTACCGCAGTCAGGACAATAACAATACCTACATCTATAACAATGTTAATAATGACAATACTCCATATTGATAAGGGATGATATAGCCGAATAGCAATGATTCGACCTTCTAGCTATGCTTCTAGTGTAGGCTATTCCATGCTGCCTGTGCTATTTTCCCATAAGAGGAATTGTCGACCACCAATTTGATCAAGTTACAATCTGTGTCTGCTAAACAAGCAAACCTGACGAGAGATTCCGACATTGGAAGTAATGGTTAATGGATGGAGTTATCATTCTGAATGATTGAGGACAACCAAAAATCAACGTAAAATATGCCTAACTGCTAATATTGTCACACTGATGTTTCCTTATAGTTTTTACTTAAAATTTCATATCTCCATTCATACATTGGAGAGAGAGATGTGAACACCGGTAATATTACCGGTAATATTACCCCCATCGTTGGTAACATTGTAACTTTCGGTAATTTTAGAGAAAAAAAAATAATGGAAGTGTTCAAATTTTGCCACAGTACACCACAGTGTAAAAAGAGGATGTATAGAGATTCGATTATATTTTTATAAATCAACAAGTTATACTGTAGGTACCGACATCTAAACATTATCAAATGTAATATTTTCCACGTTGGCTACTTTTTTTTTTAAATTTACTTTCTTTTACATAATATACTACGTAATTATTTTGAAGGAAGGGTCTTTCAGAGTTCGCTCTTTGATTGCAGGATATTTCACTGCGACTGTAAAAGCATGATGTTTAATTTCGTAATTGTTAATCATGCCCATTCCAACATTTAATGAAAATTTACCTCGACTCGAAGTCTTTATTTAAGCAGAAATAACTAGGAAAACGCTCGGTGTATAACGCGCTAATGAGCGAGCACCCAAACGCGCAACATCTCCATCCAACCGGAATATCGTAATGCAAAGAAAATATATACATCCATAGGAATTGAAATACGATCAAAATAAAAGCTCGCTCAATTAAAATCGCTATTGTAAAATTGAGATGTATACCTATCCTCAATCAATAAATAGTAAATACACAATACCTATGTAAACTAAGTAATATGAAAAAATTAATTAATTCACATTCATTAATTTTCTTACGCCATGTAGTTAAAACTGCGCAGAAAATTCAATATTACCGTGCTCGGTAATGTTACCGGTAATATTACCGGTAATATTACCAATTTCAATGTTACCGGTAACTTTACATCTCTAATTGGAGAGGATCAAAAAAACAAAATTTACCATTTTTTTTACCGGTAAATTAATAATTGGTAAATTTACCTTAATTTACCGGTAAATTTTACCGGGTGCCATCCCTATGTGGACATGATGAATACTAAATTGTTTGTAAATAACTAGGTATTATATTTTCTGATTCTGCAATTAAATTTTTTTTTGATGTGAAAGGATGTGCATGGTGAAAAATATGCGATCGAATTGAGCTCGAACCCGGGACCTCTCACTTGCCGGGCGAGAGTTCTACCAACTGAGCTACCCGGTCGGAGGGACGGACATTAGACACAACACACTCATCAGTGCAACCTTGTTTATGCTGAAATTGATATAGGTACACCTAAGTTGTATCGCCCATGATGCTGTATGGAAGGGAGAATCAAGAGATGGCAGAACATTTATAAATATATACACAGTAAAAACACCAACATCAGTTTACAGTTGCGTAACCAGGATTTATTATATTTTTTACAATGTTTGCATACAAAGTACTGCTGAAAATGTAACACATGCAGCTGTAATTGGCAAGTAGGTACCAGAATATAAAATGATTACACACTCTTTCTTATTGCTTTTGTAAGTTTACTATCGTTGTCAGAAATGTATATCATTAACAAACATTCTACAAAAATTATTCCGTTTTGGAATTATGAAAGAAACATGATTCTTTCATAATTTCAAAACGGAATAATTTTTAGAAGAAGAGTAAGAAGAGTGACGAAGAAAAATCAACATAATATGCTGATTTTTCTTCTTCACTCTTCTTATTGTTTTTTTAAAGTTTCCGAATCACAATTATTTCATCTTATCAAATAAAATAGATCTGACAAGGTACTTCTTAATTAGATCTCTCATATTCATAATTATTTCAATAGAACACTGTTCAAAATATTATAGTGAATGAATCATACTGAATCGTTACTTTGGGAATAACAGTCCAAAGATTTCATCAGCAAATATGAATTATTAATGAATTATTAGAATAATCTGGGTGCCATTCTTCACGGGTTTCGATCGCTTTCGATACACATTTCTTGACTTTCCAGAAAAGCTGGCAAATGAGCACAAGTGAGAAAACATATCAGTGAAATACATTACCAAGATAACTAAAGAAGGAGGTGCAGTTGAGGATCAATATCGTCTGGTAGAAGATCCTTGTTGATTCCGCTACCTGTTGAACAGTCAAGCGAGCGTCCGTTAGTTACGTATGATTTAATGCAACTTACATTTCTTAAATCTTGTGGAGCGGTCGCTCCACCCAGCCAAGTTGTACTGTACACTCACACTCACTCAACAAACCGTAAATGCCTAATAAACTGAGGAGCAGACCAAACACTTTTACTGTAAGCAACAACATGGCATTTTCGGCCTACTGGATCTCAAAATTGGGAAATTTACATTGTTGGGAAATATCTTAATTTGGAGCTATGGCCCACCCCACCACATATGCCAATTTTGGGAACAGGTTATGCCATTAGCGAGCTAGAGGGCCGTGAAAACAGTGAAATTACACCGCTTTTATCTGATGATGATTCTGATATCAAGCAACACCGCTATCACCGCCACAGCCTAAACGGCTGAGCCGATCGATCTGAAATTTTAACCACATGTGCACTTTTGGCGTCTGAGATGCCTTTTTATAAAACTAGCCGGAATCCGCCATTTTGAAACCGGAAGTAATGTCATATCTCGAAAACGGATTGAGCGATCAGAATGATACTAGCGCCATATGATTCAGACGGGCATCTTTATGGAATATCAATAGTTGAAGTAAAATTGTACTTTTACTGAAACCGGAAATTACGTCATAAAAATGATAAATCAGACTTTAATCACCTCTTACTACAACTAGGAAAACGCTCAGTGTAACGCGTTGATGAGCGAGCACAGAACATGCAACATCCCCATAGTAACGATGCACGACACGGCACAAGACGATTTTCTCTGCAATTTTTCAATCTCCATAATACTCTGGATGAATAACAGATCCATTGTGTCGTGAAGTCTTACCTACATACCTTCTCCAGAAATCTCTTGTGACATCCCATACTAAACTCGTAAAATTACAATTAATCTTTAATTGGGCTTACAATAATATGTAAAATTTAATATTAAGTTGGTCTTGATCACCATGCAAAATTTGAACTTAATGTGAACATTTTTATTGTCGACCAATCAGAAGACATTATTTAAACTTAAACCAAGTAGAGAATTTGGCCTTCGTACTGCATCCGATTTTATGCGCTAGCTCAAAAATGCTTTCATTTTACTGTACATTGTGGATAGCTTGGCTGCTCTACAGGCCTTGCCTTGGAACAGAAGCTTAAAGAAGGCAGGGATGACCATTTAGTATACATTTTTCAAGATTATGGAATAAAATGACCTAAAAATGACAAAACTTTTGAAAATAACGACAGATTAGACTGAAAATTGGCAAAAATATCTAAAATGTTGGTACCAATGACCACGCGAAGTTTTAAGTTGATCGGTCATATGGCTCTAGTTTAAATGTCAAAAATCACATGAAAAATGGTTTTAAATTTGAACCAATAGGAGGATTTGGCTGAAACTTTTTATGATTGGGTACAATGTTGGTTGCAATGTTTTTGCTAAATTTCAAATCTCAAACCCCACGAATTGTTTTTTCCCCTTTGTTTCATTACTAAGTTGCAATATCAACCCTGCCTTCTCAGTACCTTCAAGTTGAACTGTCTAGCAATGAAAACTATCGCTAGATCGAACTAGATATGCTTAGTTTTATAATTGTGGTAATTCAACATTATTTTGGGTGTAGGAAACCCCACCTCTGCAATGGCGTGACCAAGCTGAGTTTCAAGGTCACACCTAAATATTAATTAAATATTGATTAAAGCATATTAATGTGAGTGTTCACAAATTATTTTTGATCAATGTGAATATTAGAAGACACTTGATGAACATTTGACCTAAAAAATCTCGATATAAATTTCAAAACAAATAATTAAATTTATGGTCATTTTTTTTAGCACAGAATTCCCATAAGAGATAAAAACGTAAAAACTTGAATTCCATATTTTTTTACGGGAAGAAAACAACATCTACCTGATCAGTCGAAGAGTCTTCTTCAGTAATATTGTTGATTAAAAATTCCAATTTTGACATTTAATTTTTTTTTGATTTTATTTGTGTGCCAATGCCAAAAAAGCAGGCATTTATTGTTAAAATTTTACAAATACATAATTATTTTTAAATATTTAACTTTTCTACTCTTAGTACATAGTAATACTAATAACAATCCCTTCTGTAAAGACCAAAATACTAGATTTGATTCCAGCATGTTGCAAAAGCTATTTTACGTTTGGGGGTTCCGTAATGGTGGGAAAAAATGGGACCTCATGAATGCAGGGTTAAGCTTATATTTAGAACCAAACACAATTTTTCTTAGTTACTAATTCGGAAATGGCGTATTTTTTTAAAGGAATTAGTCATTGTTGCTTCGAGATGTTAAAAACACTATTGATATCCCCATAAAAAACACTCCGTGTAAAAATACCAGCCAAGTCTCTTCAACTAAAAAAAATAGAAGACATCTAAAAATTCAGCACTGAAAAGTAGTGATATCAAAAAAATTGGCCAAGTCAAAACTTTTCAAAAAATACTTTGTGCATTGTGCATATAAATAGTATAGAAGTAGGCCGGAAATCAAATATAATCATCTACACAAAATATCTATTATCCCCTAAGAAACGATGCGCCAAGTATTTTTTGAAAAGTTTTGCCTTGGCCATTTTTTGATATCACATACTTTTCAGGGCTGAATTTTTAGATGTCTTCAATTTTTTTAGTTGAAGATACTTGGCTGGTATTTTTACACGGAGTGTTTTTTAGGGGGTATTGTATTACTTAAAAATAAAAGAGAGACTTTCAAGTTCATAAGTTGGCTCACAAATATTGAATTATTATTTATTAATGTTAAAAAGGTTGAATGAAGTGAAACCAGTTAGATCTACTTTGATATCATAATTTACGTATTCATAAATCAAATCAAATTCACCTCTTTTTCGGTTGAAATGAGGAGGGAAGGGGCGAGAAGCGGTCTGTCATATTGTTACGTACCTAATTAATTATTAAGGGGGTCATATTTTGAGACAAGCTTTGACAAGGGGGGGGGGGGGGGGGGGGGGGGGAGAGAGAGAGAGGAATGAGGAAGGTCTTAAAAACTGTGACATAATTAATGGACGCCCCCCAATCATGATTTCAATATAATTATGTATGTCATTGTATTTTAAAATTCATTTAAACACAAGCAATGACTTTGTCGATTTTTACAAAAAAGATTTTTTGTCATAAACTGTAATAAGAATAAATAATAAAAATAATAAAATAAATAAATAATAAAAGACATAGACACAAATAATTTTTACTGAAGTAAAGTTCCCCTTATTCTTACATTCACGAGGACCAAGCAACCTCAAGTATTAAAATAAATTTGGAGAAAACATTTGACTATACTACGACATTTAGGATAAATTTCATGGAATTACGAATACAGCTACATATTTCCGAATATATACGTACGCTGGCAGTGGCTCGCAGTGTTTTCAAAATGGCTATACATCCTCGTATGCTAGTTTGACTGTATCGCCAAACACTTTCTTTGTCGCTCCTACTATGTCGGTCAGATTCGGAGTGTATTGGTTATCGTTAGACTCACCACGGATGTCCAATGTCAGCGAGACCCCGTTAGTGCGAAGCTTAACAGAGGCATTCGCTGCGATGACCGTGTCCATCGTAACCTTGTTGCTATGACCGATGTCGAAGTGTTCTAACTCATCGCTCATCGACATCAACCTAATAACAAGATAATTCCATTTGGCCATTAAAGTTAGAAATGATTGAAGTTACAGTTGAAAAAACATAATAAACCAGACAAATTGACTTGTTTGAAGAACTGATTTGGAGTTACTTCGTGTGAATTTGGTGAATTTATGTTGGTGGGTAGACTATGTGCAAATGATGTTTCCATTGTAATTTGTAATACCTATAGATTTCTGAATCTGTGATACCGAAATTAGTGGCCGCTAATCATTTATTTTTGTTTGTAGTGCTGCTAAATTCAGTTTGAGTTTTATAAAGCTGGTAAACTGTTTTTCAACACTTAAACCAAATACCTGCAACTTTTTCACACATTAAATTTGCATATGTTTTCTGTTGTGTACAAAAGTTACAGCTCGTTATTTTTATAGCTCCATGGGAGTGACTTCTCAAACAGGGGGACTTTTCAATGTGCCCACTTGGTATAGTGAATGGTCTGTATGCATGTCTCTCTACATGTTCTTTATATACACAACATCCTTTGACAGATCTCCAGAGCTGGGTAAGTTACCAAAAAAATAGGAACGCGTTAAAGTTACGTTACTTTCCGAAAAAAAGGAACTAGTTAAAGTTAAAGTTCCTCAACTAATCAGAGGAACTGGAAGTTCCTTTTCAATGAAAAGTTACTTTGAAAGTTACTTGACCATTTTATTTCCGGAATGCAGCCAATTTGCTAAAACACAAATTCAGGCTGTAATTTTTCTCTGTGGAAAACAAAATTTTCAACGAAATTCCTCCCAGTAAGAAGACTTGCATCTAATTCTACCCCCTCCCCCATGCCACGGCAGGGTTGGTCAAGTGCAAGTGAGAGGGCGAACTGGTGACGCACTAAGCATGAACGGCGTGATTGGAATGCGGTTTTGTGCAGGTGGCCTAAAATTCCTTATCAGAGAAAATCAGGTACATATTTGAGGGCGGAAATGGTGTAGTTTTGAATGTTGAGGGAAGGTACATTCTGCTCTAAAAGTAACTACAAAAGGAACTTTTATAAATGTGAAAGTTCCACAACAAAAAGGAACTTTCCACGTTACTAAGTTACTTCTATCATAGCAGGAACGCGTTACTGTAAATGTTACAAAAAAGTAACGCGTTACCGGTAACACGTTACTTTCGTTAAGTTACTACCCAGCTCTGCAGATCTCAAAGCACATAATTTTAGGAATCCATTTATGCTTATCAAATTCCAAATATAAGTTGCCTGAATTCTACTTTAGAATTAGAAACAAAGCTATAACCTGAACGTAATAAAAGTCACGCCATGTGTGCAGCTGAGAATCAGGCAATGCCATGAAAATGTCTACCGCTGAACTAGCTGGACAGTGGACATGAAATAACATTTGAAATGAAATGTCCAGATAGGTATGTCTGGCATTCCTCATCATTTAGGGGGCTCAATGATCTCGATGAAAACATAAAAGATCAAATTTTGAAATTTGCAAAGTTATGTGGATATAAATAAAGTTTAAATAATTTTAGTAATGTTCGTCATGAAAATGCTACATATTAATTTTTGTAGTTATATACCTAATGTTTAATGTTTGAACTATATTATAATTTGTATTGATCTTATAGGAAATCAAGAAAATGAGAACCAATTTTATGACGAATACTTTTTACTTGTTCAGCTTAGTTATTTTCTTGACGAAATTGTGTTCCAGTTAAAATACTTCATTTTAGTTTTTGGTAAAATTCTCAATGGGAACATAATTTTAATTGAGGGGGAAAATGAAAGTGCTCCTTTTTAAGGACAAAATTTGCACTTAAATTGCAAACATTCCAAAATTTAGTTCAGGTACGCCATCTATTTATTATAATTGGAGATGATAAAAAAACTGATGAACATTGAAAGTTTCAAAACTTTGTAGGCAAGTGCGAGAAATAATCGAGCCCCCTTCATAACACCCTATTAATTCAACAATAATATTCATTGCATTAGAGAAAAGTTCTCATAAAAAAATTGATCTAATTTACCTCGAGTAGCCAAAATCGGTAAATGTACTGCACATCGCACACTCCAACCTCTTGAGCCTTCCGTGCTCAGCTAGAAACACCAAAGACTGGTCGGAAAGCTCATCCAGAATGTTCATATTCAGCTCAACCAGCTTGGGCATTTGGGCCACGTACTTGATGCCGATATCCGTGATGTTAAAGTTAACCGAGTGTGAATCAAATCTAGAGTCTGAAAAAAGCAAGCAAACATATCTGTTCGGATACAACCCCAGAGAAAATGAAATTTAGAAGATAGGGCAATAGTATTGGTACATACATTTAGATATGAAGAATCAAGTTTATGAATAGCTCTAATATACCTACATTCCTATTTGAAAGAAATACGTAATACACCTCATTCACACTATGATATTTGATCTCCACTCCATTAACTTAATCACTGAGATTAGGTTAATCGAGTTCCTGAAACTATGTTATGTCTTAGCGTCCATCAAAGTTAACTTACAAGCATTCACACTGTCAGGGCCGGCGCAAGGGAAAATGGCGCCCCGGGCAAGACTAATGTATCCGCCCCCCAAAATATATAACATTTTCAACACCGTACGACCTCATTCGGGTCCGGGGCGAATAGCCCCGGGAAAATTTTGAATTTCAAAATAGAAATTGGTGCATGCTTGGGCACCGGAAATCAATAATCAATATTACGGAGAGTAATAGCCCCGCAGGGCGTTTTTTTAGAATTTTACAATTTAAAAGTGATTTTGGGAAGAAAAATACCCTCAAATTGCCCTTGTTGCCCTTGTTGTTCTGCAGGGAGATTTTTTTAAAATTTAAGCAATTTATAAATGATTCTGGTATGCTAAACTTAATTTTGTATGGTGAATGGGCAGGCAGTCTGATCGAATGGGGGGGAAGGATAATCTCCCCCATCCCTCCATTCCTACGAGCCTGGTAGCACCAGAAACATGCTGATCCGCAATTGGATTTAATCGCTGATTTAATACATTTTTACAGTTTTGACATACCTTGTGACTTTCTCAATATTTTTGGTATTTGAGGCTGGCAAATAAGTACTTTCTGATTGAATGGTTACAAAACGAACCAAATCATGTCTCCTGGAATACATTTAAGACGGACAATAATTACAAGCTTATTTATAAAAACTCGAGGATAATAGGGGGGTTCGGGGGCAAAGCCCCCGAGAAAATTTTATATCAAGGCCAATCATTTTGGTGCAATTTTGATGCTAACTTCACCAGATATTGATGGGGGAAAAGCACAATATTTCTATAATAATAATAATAATCTTCCTCCCGGTTCCAAGAGTTGGGTCGGGGGGTGGCGAGGCCACCATTTACTAGGGCCCGGACTCCTAAGCTAGCTGGCCAGGCTTGGCTCTTCCTCTTCGTTCTTCTTCTCTACCAGTTTTTTCCACTTCTTCCTGTCTTCCCACCACCTTCCTTCTTCCACTTCTTCCCACTTCTCCAGTCTCTCTTGTACATCTTCTGCTACCAGCTCTCTCCACTTTTCCCTCGGTCTTCCCACTCTCCTTTTATCACTTCTCGCAGCTTCGAACTCCCGACGCGGTATTCTCTCCCTCTGCATTCTCTTCATGTGGCCAAACCACCGTAGCCGCTCTCTCCCCATTTTAAATGCCAACCTCTCTACCTTCAAGTCTCCTCTAATCTTTTCACTCCTGATCTTGTCCATCTTAGTTACTCCTTGTATGCTTCGTAAAAACTTCATTTCTGCTGCCTGCAACTGGCTCTCCTCCTTTCCTCCGATCGCCCACGTTACGGAACCGTAGGTGAGTATTGGCAGGAAATAGCTTTTGAAAAGGAGTATCTTGCATTTCTGGGGGAACTGCTCATTCCAAAGAAGTTTCCTGACTAACTGGAAAAATGTGTTAGCCTGTTGCACTCTTGATGTTATCTCTCTTCCTATTTTTCCATCCTTAGTTAGCCAGCTCCCCAGATACTTAAACTCTCCTCTCTCCGCCAGTTCCAAGCCCCGTAGCCTGATCTTCACATTTCTTGTTGCCTTCCTCTCCATTACTAGTGTCTCACTCTTTTCCTGACTTATTCGCATACCGTATTCTTCAGTCATCTGGCTCCATCTATCAATCTTTTCTTGAACACATTCGCTGGTTTCTCCCCACACTACGATATCATCTGCATATACCAGTGTATTCGTCTCCTGGTCTTCGCTTGGTTCTACTTTTCTCAGCAGCTCGTCCATGACAATGACAAATAGTGTTGGGGAAAGAACGCTGCCCTGTCGAAGTCCTTCCTTCACCTCAAACCATCCTGTCTTCCCCTCCACTGTTTGTACACAGCTCTCGTTCTTCTCATATGTGCTCTTGATTCTCTCAATCAGACCCAATCCCACCCCCTTCCGCTTCAGACATTCCCATACTTTCTTCCTTGGTAGGCGATCGTAGGCCTTTTCCAAGTCTAGAAAAACCATGTACAGTTTTTCTCCACTCTCCCACTTTCTCTCCATGACTTGTCGGATAGTGAATATTGGATCAATGGTTGATCTGCCTGGCCTGAACCCATATTGTTCCTCCCTGAGCTTTTCCTCTACTACTTCTTTCAGTCTAAATTCCACCACTTTTTCGAATACTTTGGCACATTGACACATCAAAGTAATTCCCCTGTAGTTGCTGCACTTCTTCCTGTCACCCTTTTTGTAGATTGGTACAATCACTCCCTTTCTCCAATCGTCCGGTATGGTCCTCTGTTTCCATGCCGCACTCATTACTCGAAACAACCATCTTTTTCCTATTTCCCCAGCAGCTCTTACCATCTCCACTGTTATCTCATCTATTCCGGGTGATCGACCATTCTTCATCTCGTTTAGCGCTTTCTCCACTTCTCCCTCTCTCAAAGCACACTTCTCCTCTTCCTCGTTCTCACTCTGTAGTATTCCACTACTTTCTGGTAGTGCCACTCCATCAACATTCAGTAGTTCCTTGAAGTACTCTTTCCACAGTGCCTGTACTTCTACTGGGTCATTGATCAATCCTCCGCAAGCATCCACCATGCATGCCTGTCCAACTTTTCTTGTCCTCTTTTCCTTTATTATGCCATAAAGCATCTTTTTATTGCCTTCAAAATCCGTTTCTAGTTTACCAGCAAGTTCTTCCATGGACTTCTTCTTTTCTTCTTCTACTGTCTCTCTTACTCGTATTTTCCACCTTCGGTATTCGGCCTTGTTGAGGGTAGATCTATAAAGAATTTTAATTTTGTCTGAAAGTATGAGCTTCGTTTCGTGATATTTAGCGCCCCCCTAGACCTTCATTAAATAAATGATATAATTTGGAAGTACCTATAAGCATTTGTATCATGATATTGTTTTATATTTTGAACGTGAAATTGTATAAATTTTGTAAATGGCAAGTCTAAGGGGTCGTAAGCGCCCCCCTTGACCTTTATTAAAGAAATTTTAACTTTTATAAGCACTTGTTTTCGTGATATTTTCTTATATTTTGACCGTGATATATGAAAAATTTAGTACATATGCCAAGTCCAGGGGGGCGCAAGCGCCCCCCTTGACCTGGCGCCCCGGGCAGTCGCCCGCCTCGCTCGCCCCTCGCGCCGGCCCTGCACACTGTGACTTAAAGGAATGGTTCTAAGATGCAATCGACGCACACTACACTGTAGGTCTCTTCAAAACATACAACTTTGTAAGAAAAATTTTTGCTGTAAAAAAATTAGTTTGGCCGTGGCAAGCGAAAATAAGATATGGCCAGTCCTCCACTGCTGACGTCAATGTACTTGATACTCGCACGCCTCGCAGTACTTCCTAGATCTATTTGATCTCCGTTTGCTTTGGCTCCAGTTTGGCAAGAATACGTAGTAAATAAGAATCCTTAGAATCTTTGATGATATCATCATTCTATTTTTATATTGATATGGGAAACAAACGCAAATATAAACATCTCACACATCAGTCTCGAGTAAAACTTGCTGCATTAGGACGGACACAGAGGAGGACCTACTAGTGTTTAGTGCACTAGTTTATTATGTTTATGTTTAGTACACTAGTTCAGCGGTCGCCAACCGGTGGTCCGCGGACCACTGGTGGTCCGCGAGAAAATTTTGGTGGTCCGCAGAGAAAATTGGAAGTTTACTTTTAAGTTTCCATGCAATTTATTTAATGTAGAAAAATGGCACAACACAAATGTATTGAATTCGGACATGTTTCAATACGTAATAATGCCTTTACAAAGTATCTACCTACCAACTATACGTATTCACTAGCTCTATAATGAAAATAATATCAGTTTCCGAGTATTTTTCCAATACCTATAAGAGTTATTTTAAACGCTTTTTCTGGAAAAAAAAAGTTGGCTGAAATAGCGTAGAAACGCGCCAAATGACTTCCTGAAAACCAAAAATTTCCGGGGCTAAGCGCCCCGGACCCGCTTGGTGCTGGGGGGCCCTCCCCCCAGACCCCCCATTGTCTCCCTCACCAATCGTATTTCCCGTCATACGTATTTTACGCGCCTGAGTGGTCCCCGAGATATAAAATTGTCATATAAGTGGTCCGCGAGGTCCAAAAGGTTGGCGACCGCTGCACTAGTTGATTTACTAGTGTTATATGAAATAAAAATCTTCATCATGACAATATAAATAAACATTATATAGATCCAAAATAATTTTGTTTCATACAGATGAGCGAAGGAAATGAGAGAAGGAAAACACTGAGAAACAGGATAAGACTTAGGTTACGTGGGAAGGAGCTGAGAGAGGTGGATGCATTCAAATACTTGGGAAGTATACTAACTAAGGAGGCGAAGGTGGACGCAGAGGTGAAGGCGAGAATTCAAAAAGCCGAGTCCTTCTACCTAGCTGTTCGCAAGCTGCTGTGGAACGAAGATTTCCCTCGCCAGTGTAAACTGCTCATGTATAAAATGTATTTCTTACCAATACTAACATACGGAGGAGTTACATGGGGGATTGGAAATAAGGAACGCAGCCAGCTGGAGGCAGCGGAGATGAAATTCCTACGAAGTGTGAAGGGAGTGACAAAGATGGACAGGTTGAGAAGCTGTTGTAGAAGGAGCTGGGAGTGGAAAGTTTGGGGTTCAAGATGGGTAGAGAGAGATTGCGCTGGTTTGGACCCATGAAAAGAATGGATCTCAAGAGAATCCCAAGACAGGAGTTTGGTGGTGGGAAGAAGGAGAGTGGGGAGACCAAGAGAGAAGTGGAGTGGTCTTATCAGAGAAGACAGGCAGCAAAGGTGGCAGGAAAAGGAAGCAGATAAGTGTTGGGAGGACAGGAGGATCTGGAGGGAGCTGGTGGAGAAGTTGGAGGAAGGTGATGAGGATGAAGGAGAGGAGGAGGATGAAATGTCAGGCCTGGCCAGCCGGTTTGGAAGTAATCCAAGGCCCTAGACCCAGTGGGAGCTCCCACTGTATGACCTGACAACATTGTCGGAACCAGAAGAAGATTATTATTTACAGATGAGCTCAAACATTAATAAAAAACAGTTTTATGTTTCTCCTGAAAAGTTTTCAAATTGTGGGTTAGGCCCTTTGGCCTTTCCACCGTCGATATGCTGCTGAAACAAAACCCGACACATCCAAAAGACAAAACATCAGGTGACCGAAATGAAAGTCTTAAGAAGTATATTAGATAAAACGAAGCTGGATCGGCTACGGAATGATAGTATTAAGGGACACCGTCAGAGTTAAGATGTATGTGGCTGATTGTATTGGGGAAAGAAGATGTCTTTGAGATGAGCACATTTCAAGGATGGATCATTGGCGATCAGCTAAAATCGAAAAAGAAGAAGAGGACGTCCGATCAAGAGGTGGAAAGACTTAGCATAGACGACTTTTTACAAGGATGTTCTTTTAAATTGGATATGAAATAGATTATACAAGTATAAGATAAAGAAGATGAAGAAGAAGAGTTATAAGCAGTACCTGATATCTCAAGACTTTCTATTTTCTTGCAGTTCATGGAGATTGCTCGCAGCACCTCATCGTTGACAGCATCATTATCCCTCAACGACAGAGACACCAAGCCAGTGAGAAGTGACACCGCACGCAGGACAGGTGTCACATTATTGCGCGCTGACAACAACGAGCTTAGGCGATGTAGGTTCATGGTCAATGACTCCAGCTGAGGAATATTCTTGAAGATGTCTTCCAACATATCGGCATCCTTCAGTTCCCCACAAGAAAGTGTCAGGTTTTTCAAGCATTTCAATCTCGCAATGTGCTCGACTAATGGTGGGCGATAAATTTTGTCACATCCTTTTATATCCAGCTCCTCGACTTTAGAGTTGAGTCCATGTAGGCTGTTACTTGTTAGCCGGTTGTTGTATGCCAAAGAAAGAGAAATCAATTCTAGACAATGAGGGAAGAACTCATTTAGGTCTTTGTCGTTCAAAGAGCACTCGTAGAAGATTATTTGTTTAAGCTGACTGGCAATGCTGTAGAGATTGTTCAATTTGCTACGGAGATTGAAGCTACCCAAGCTTAGGTATTGAAGGTTAGGGCATTTTTCAGCTGAAATCAAAATAGATAATAATTATGCCTCACAGTAGAATTAGTATGACCAGCACAGATCAGGACATATGCGTAATATTATTGTACTTGGTTACCGCTAGGGCTGTGCGAGATTGACATTTTTCATGTCGAGCGAGATCGAGATTATTTCATAAAAGTCGAGCGAGATATTTTACCT
The DNA here is from genome assembly GCA_934045905.1 of Leuctra nigra. Classification (NCBI taxonomy): domain Eukaryota; kingdom Metazoa; phylum Arthropoda; class Insecta; order Plecoptera; family Leuctridae; genus Leuctra; species Leuctra nigra. Next base: position 53,822,837 of record OW203761.1, read on the forward strand.
TCGAGATCGAAAATATTCGAGCAAGATTATACTTTTTTAAAAAGATTTTTTTTGGTGGAAGAGAAACACAATGCAAATGTCCAGCCACACAAGAATAACATTTGATAAGTATGCAGAACTGTCTGCTTTATATATAAAACAATACACATCAAATTTATGGACGATACAAAGAAAGTTAGCGTGCGTAGTCCTGTAAAAATAACAAAAATTGGAAATCTTGATGGCTCTTAGTTGATATGCTCGAGACTTGAAAATTCGAGATGGTAATTTGAACAAACGATCGAGATCGAGATGGAGTTTCATATTCGAGATTCGAGAACTTTCGAGACTTGCACAGCCCTAGTTACCGCACTGTGCAACGAGGTGATAAGTGAGCCTTTGTATGCAAATTGATATGCGTTTTGCAAGTTTCTGCTCTACAATTTTAACTGAAGCGTCAAAAGAGCTGTGATAAAATATGTGAAATTTCCTTCACAAAATTTCACAATTATTTCAAAACACGCATAAAATATTTATAAAATGTCACATTTAACTTTTTAAGCTAACTACAGATTAGTCTGAAAATTGGCAAAGCATCCAAAATGTTGATCCCGATACCATTCAAAATTTGAAGTTGATCGGTCAGGTCAATTGGCTCCAGTTAAAATTTTCACAAATTCACAAGATCCTGTTCAAAAACTATACACGAGACCGCTCTTATGACAAGTGGTGTGCAAAATTTCAGATCGATTCGTTGAACGGTTTGATCTGGGCAATACAGGCGAAAAACACACTAGACAGACAGAAAACACAAAGAGGAAGAGAGACCCATAAAAGTACTAAGGTGTACTGAATGGTGATGCTCACAGCGCTTGCTTAAGAAACGTACCTATCATCTTGAGCTTGGTCTGGACTAATCCTGATTGCGTTTCGGGGCTGAGGACTAAGGTCTGAACGTTCGACCCGCAGCGTTTTAGAACTTGTTTTAGAATGTGGGTGGTGAGCAAATCCTCGTTGAACCAGTCAAAGTCGAGGAATGGGGTTGAGCGCCACATCTGCGTACTGCATTCCTTCCAGCGCTTGCAAACTGTTGGCACACATACACGTGCAAGAAAAAATTACAAAACAGTTGGTTCACAGAATTTAATCTACAAAATGTCCCATAGTTTCTTGGATATTTTAAACCTATGAGGATTTACGTATCCTATAACTTGGATACATACATTTATACATATTTATACATTCATGGATTTATACATTTATATATATTTATTATTATATAACAAATAGACTACTTGCACGCTTCACAGCTTATGTGTGAAATAGAGGCCACCATGGCAGACAAAGGGAAAACCCAAGGTCATCGCGTTAAGATACGGCAGTGGCTTATTTGTTCACACATAAACTGTACAGCCCGTTCAGCTATTGACTATGACGTTGAATTGGAACTATCAGTATTTCTCCTTTATTTGTGCCTTGTGTATAGCAAAAACAGGTTTAGCAAAAACATCAAGCAATTGATACTCTCACTTAGGATAATGTAAGGGCAATATAAACGCATACGCTTACTGGGATTGGAACCCAGATCCTTTGGTTTATCCCAATATGCTTTACCAATTAAGCTACAAGACTACCAGGGATAGCACAGACTCGCAAGAGATGGCAACCCAACCTGCTGATTAAAAAGTAGGGGTGGGACGTTGAAACGTTTAAACGTTTAACCGTCAAGCTTGCGTTTAAACATTGGTAAACGTTTAATCGTAAAAAGTGTTGACATTTGTTATACTCAAAACTGTATCAAAGAATACAAAACAACAGTTGTTATGTCTATTTATTGTCTGTCTGTTTTGTCTATTTCGTCAGAATGCTGTGATCAGCTGTGATGCTTTTACCCCTCCCCCTCAAGCCCTATCTCACGCCCACCCCTAAGTCACTTCAAGGCTGATGCTATGACCAGTGACCAATAATTTTTTTTCTTTTGTAAATGACTCATATTTCTATATATAAATGCGCTTCCATATGTTTCTGGCGCAAAAACACTGGAATCTAGTCGCGACAAAACGCGAAATTTAACCTTAACACCGCTAAACACCACCAAACTGACTAAATCGCGAAATGTACCGCAAAATGTCACCAAATTAAATATATTTCCTGTTTTTTTTTGTAAATTTTGCAGTTGCTTTCTAATTTTTTTCATTATCACCAAGGTAAACCCCAATATTCAACCTTTTTTATTTCTAAAATCAGTCCGTAACCCTCCCCTATTCGCAATAATGACAGAAGAGCTCTGACCTTGAGGAAAACTACTTGGGGCTGCTTAGTGGGAGGTGCAGTGACCTCGCATTATCACGTGAAAATAAAGTTGACAAATGTCTTTTACAGTTGCAATACATAAACAGACAGCATGAAACAGCATAATAATTTTATTTTTGATTTTGCATTGTGAAAAACCAAGGTGGACAGTCACATGCTGCACTGGCTTACCTAGGGTTTAAATTTTTGAGTGATATAATATTGACCTCTTTATTTAGATTGCGAGAACAATGTACCTGAGTAGTAAAACGGAAAGACTGGAAATCACGCGTCGTGCGTAATTGCATAATATATTTATAGATCAGTCGAAATACGGGAGTGCTTGTTTCAATAAACAACAAAGCGTTGAAAAATATTGCCATTAAAATTGAAATGTATTTTTATTTTGTTCAGTTGAAGGAATGTTTTGGGCAGTGTACAATATCAAGAAGTGTTGACAAGCTCTCAAGAATGACACATGGTCTTGAAAGTGGCCGCACAGGGGGAGAGGCAATAAATATCCTTGCATCATTTTTATGCTCAGTAAACGTTTGAACAGACATTTTGAGAGCGTTTAAACGTTTACTAAACTGCTCAGTTTTTCCCAGCCCTATTAAGAAGTAACCCGAAGGATCTGAGTTCCAATCCCACTCGGTTTGTGTGTTTTTATTTCACATCGAGCAATACTATGCTACTTCGGGATGATTTGCAGCCCAAACCATGATCTAATTTACTACTTATAGATACACTTTCATAATGTTCCTGAAGGGTGTGTTCGATTGTCTTTGAACAATTTGAATAAACTTAAATGAAGCCTTGTGAGAAAATAGCCTGGTAAATTTCACCAAAAATCAATTACCTAGGTAGGTATACTATAAATTAGTATAATGGGCAGCAAGCAAAACAATTAAGTAACATCTATAGGCTTAGACTACCATCTACAACAAACATTAAAGTAAAAAAAAATATGTTTGCCTAGGAAATTTACCAAATAGCTTTCTTGAAAATCACTACTTCGATAAATAAATCTAGACATTGTAAATTACATTTGTGACACTTCGAGTGTAGCTACTACATATATGTTCACTGTGCAGTATTGGTAGTTGATACATTCGCTGTGAAGGAGACCAACGTACCTCTTTCAATCCCGATGAGCTGATTCTTCGAGAGAAAAGAGAAGACGTGCATCATGCAATCATCGTTGAGTGAATGAATAGAACACAATGGCTCGTCAACAAAGTCTTCCTGTCTTGTAGAACGTTTGCGAGCACTAGATGTGTTCCTCACACCGCATGACTTCAGATTCTCTGTAGCTTTCCCGCTCGGTTGACGGCGAGCTACGCTGGTTGTCTTTCGCTTCGTCCTCATTGTGCGGCGGCTGTGAAACAAATGAGAAGATAATCTTAGCCACTTCGTAAGCCCATCATGCCATTTGACACAATTCGATCATGAAAACACCTCTAATGTGCAATTAAAAGTCATGTAATACCCACAGTCTTCTTGATTCCTTGCAACGAACGCTGTGATCAAAACAAGTGCTACCTACCTGTCAGTGTCACACATTCAGCTTTTGGTGAATAAAAATCTAGTTTTCACAAGAAAAATAATGAATGTAGGTAGGTTACTGAAATGATGCCGATACATTTTTCAAATATTTCAAGATCATAGAATAAAATGTACAACAGATTAGTCTTCAAATTGACAAAAATACCTTATTTGATTTAAAAAAAAACACTGCTAGGCCCTCCGACGGTTGCCACCTTAGGGCGGTGGTGGGGTTTGTGTTGGCCAATGATCCACTGCAGCTAAGCCGGCAAGAATGCTCATGTGTAAGGGCTACCCATGCCGGACAGGTCAGTGGTGAGGCCCAGACAATGAGCAGCCAGGGTCGACCAACCAAGCCCTCCCTTGAAATTGCGGTCCCCACGTGCCGGCCTCCCCACTCGAGACGGTTGTCCCCCTGAATCGGGTCCCACCGGCCCGAACCCTCCCGCCCCCCGGTCTGTCCCCATTCCGGCCTGGCCTTCCCACCAGTGCTGGACTCTCCCGGGCAGGGCCCATTTTGTCGACCCCTCCCTATGACCTCCATACATGATCAACATAATATTACATTTATAAATCCTAACTTTTGTGGGGTAACTGCAATTTTTAGTGTCAAATCTAGTGGAGCGGTCGCTCCACCCAGCCAAGTCATACCGTACACTCACACTCACTCAACATACCGTAAACGCCTAATAAACTGAGGAGCAGACCAAACACTTTTACTGTAAGCAACAACATGGCATTTTCGGCCTACTGGATCTCAAAATTATGAAATCTCACATTGTTGCAAAATATCTTAATTTCGAGAACAATTATTCGAGATTAATTAATTTCGAGATCTTAATCTTTGGAACAATACATTATTCCATTTGCGAGCTAGAGGGCCGTGAAAACAGTGAAATTACACCCCTTTTAAAACCAATCTCCATCTGATTCAGATATCAGGAAACATCGCAATCACCGCCACAGCCTAAACGGCTGAACCGATCGTTCTGAAATTTTTACCATATGTGCACTTTTGGCGTCTGAGGTGCCTTTTTATAAAACCAACCGGAATCCGCCATTTTGAAACCGGAAATGACGTCATATCTCGAAAACGGCTAAACCGATCGGAATGAAACTAGCGTCAAATGATTGAAGACGGTCACCTATGTGGAATATCAATAGTCAAAAAAGATATGTACTATTACCGAAACCGGAAATGACGTCATAAAAATGAAGAATCAGACTTTAATCACCTCTTACTGCAATAATTACATAATTCAGAAGGCTTATACTGATACACAACATTTATATAAATCAATTCTTGGTAGCTGTGATTACCAAGGCTTAGGTATAATGATACATAACATTTATAGAAATACATTCTAGGTGGCAGTTATTTCAGCCGCCATTTTGAAAACAGGAAGTGATGCCATATCTCAAAAATGGCTGGACCGATTAGAGCGATGCTTTCGCAATTCTTCGTGAAATATCACAAAAATAATATTTAGTACCAAACACAATTATTCTTTGTAACTTATTCGGTACCTAATTGCGTATTTTTTTAAAGGATACCTATGTAAATTGTAACACTCCTATATGTGTTACAAGTTGTGAAAATAAACTAAAAAAATGAGTGATATCCCCATAAAAAAACACTCCGTGTAAAAATACTAGGAAAACGCTCAGTGTAACGCGTTGATGAGCGAGCACGGGTACGTGCCAATTCTCGAACCGGAAATGCGTACACAACGCACAGAAAAAATATATCCATATTGAATTGATTATGATATCAACTTAAAAGTGACATGCTTTTCATCGAAACTTTAAAATAGCATCTAAGCACCTGGTTCATAAAGCAAATCAGAATCAATTTTCAATTGGCACTGGAAAACATTCATTTCGATACTTCATTACTGACAGATCTTAAAAATGTCAATAACTTCATATAGGGATGGCACTTTTACCGGGTCTGAAAAAATCGGTAAATTTTACCGGTAAATTTACCGGTCAGCGGTAAATTTTGAAAAATGATGGCAGATACCAATTCATGACAATACCAAATACAAAAATGACCCTACTTTATTATTTGACCCATTTACAAAGATTACCGCAGTCAGGACAATAACAATACCTACATCTATAATCAATGTTAATAATGACAATACTCCATATTGATAAGGGATGATATAGCCGAATAGCATTGATTCGACCAATCTAGTGTAGGCTATGCCATGCTGCCTGTGCTATTCTCCCATAAGAGGAATTGTCGACCACCAATTTGATCAAAATTATTACAACCAACTATTGGAAACCTGGTATTACAATTAAAAAGCCACACATTAAAACATTAACAATATTTCGATGATTATTCAATCATCTTCATCAGGCCTGATGAGTTGCCTGATGAAGATGATTGAATAATCATCGAAATATTGTTAATGTTTTAATGTGTGGCTTTTTAATTGTAATACCAGGTTTCCAATAGTTGGTTGTAATAATTAGTATACTAACTGGTATATAATCTCTTCTTGTTTTTAACAATTTGATCAAGTTACAATCTGTGTCTGCTAAACAAGCAAACCTGAAGAGAGATTCCGACATTATTATTATTATTATTATTATTATTATGATTATTAAGTCTATATTCTCAACAGAGCCAGGCTCCACTAGTGAGAATGTAATATAGAGAAGGGAGGAGAGGAAACCCGGTACCGGCATGTAGCCTACTCCTGACGAAAGATACCAAGGGGACCAACGGCTTAACGTCCCTTCCGAAAGACGGTGTAACATTCACAGCACAGGCCTCCACAACCCGCGCCGTCGAGAGACTGATAACAGGTGGAGGGAGGTCGTCACACTGACCCCCAAACACCCCAGTCTCTCTGACCCAACGGCAGCAACCTGGCAAGGCAGAGTTGATTGGTCACCCATCCCACCTCTGACCGCGCTCAATGTTGCTTAACCTCGGTGATCTAACGAGAACCGAGGTATCCAACACACCAGCCGTTGGGTTATGGATATTGGGTATATGGATGGATGGAATTATCATTCTGAATGATTGAGGACAACCAAAAATCAACGTAAAATATGCCTAACTGCTAATGTTGTCACACTGATGTTTACTTATAGTTATTACTTAAAATTTGATATCTCCATTCATACATTGGAGAGGATCAAAAAAACAAAATTTACAATTTTTTTTACCGGTAAATTAATAATCGGTTAATTTACCGGTAAATTTTACCGGGTGCCATCCCTAACTTCATACGTTCTTAACTGATTGGGATGACATTTTGTAAAATAAGAGACAATATTGGTCTTAATGATCATGCAAAATATGAGTTTGATCAGAATTATCGAAGACCGTTTTCATTTTTCAGCCTATCAGGAGATATTTATTTAAATTTTAACCAATGAATGGATTTCAAAAAAAATTATGGTATGCAAACAGAGAAGGTTGGTTTTACATGTGTACAACATTTCAGCTCGATCAGAGTGAATGGAAAACACAGCCTTGTATACCTAAGATGAATAGTGTATCCACTGAGCACAAAAACGTGTAACATTTTTTGAGAATAAAATATGACCTTGAACTGTCTCGAGAACGATGCGATCCTGGCGGCATATGGGGGAACTACATAGTCTTAAGATTTTATTATCTTATTTACCCTTTGTTATTGCATTTATTAAACCAAAGTTGTTTTATTTAAATAATAATATAATAATAATTCAATATATGTTCCTAAAATGGCATTTTGAATGAAAAATTATATTAAAATTTCATAGTTGAATCTTTGACCGCAGCGCAGACTAGCGCTGCGATCGAGAGACAATCAAACTCGCCGCCCAAAATCATCTACATTCGGCCCAATGTTAAATACGTTCAGTGGATACACTATTCATCTTAGGTATACAAGGCTGTGATTTCCATTCGCTCTGGCTCGATCAAAGAAAAACACTGACCTGTATAGCCAAAATATGAGTTTGATCAGATTTATCGAAGACCAGTTTCATTTTTCAACCTACCATCAGGAGATGTTTATTTAAATTTTAACCAATCAATTTTTTTCCAAAAAATTAGGGGTCAGCAAACAGAAAAGGTTGTCTCCACATGTGTGCAAAATTTCAGCTCGATCGAAGAAAAACTCTGACCTGTATAGCGTCAGTAAACGGAAAAAAAAACAAAAAAAAAACAGAGGTCCGTGCCAAAAGAGCCAAAAGGAGACGCTCGCTTCGCTCGCTCAACCAGCCAAGTCTCTTAAACTATAAAAAAAAAAGAAGAGATCTAAAAATTCAGCACTGAAAAGTAGTGATATCAAAAAATATACTATACACGGTATGCCAAGTATATTTTGGTTTTTAAAATTAGGTTTTGACTTGGCCCATTTTTTGATCACTATAGGCTGTTCAATTTACGCTTACAACGCCGTTAGGGTGTAACTAAGCAGCACCATCCAGACCTTCCACCTGTTGCCAACCTAAACTCTCCAAAGTAAATCCGCTAACTTGAATGTTCCACCTAAGTTCTAGCTGATTTCATTTTGTTGTGTTGGTTCTAGCGTAGTACATCATTTGCGTTGCCATCTTCACCACCATAGTCATTGTAAAGAAGATTTGAACAAACTGTAGTCACTACATTTCAGTGCTCAATTTTTAGATTTCTTCTATTTTTTATAGTTGAAGAGACTTGGCTGTTTTTTTTGTCTGGGGCTTAACGTCGCACTGTTCTGCAGCGTGGCTAATGGCGACGGATGAATGATTATGAGGATGATTGGGAGATGATGATGAAGAGTAGGAAAGGATGGAAGGGGGGAAGGAGGCGGTCGTGGCCTATTAGTAAGGTACCTTCCCAGCATTTGCCTGTCGACTGAGGAAAAACCACGAAAAAACCCCAGTCAAAAAGGACGACCGCGGGAATCGAACCCGGGCCTCCGGAATACAAGCTCAGAGCTTTAACTACTTACCCAACCTGTTCCGTACTGGTATTTTTACACGGAGTGTTTTTTTATGGGGATTATATTATACCTCCCTACCTTGTAGAACTAAGTTAAAGGCCCCCTGTCATTAAAATAAAAGGTGCACGTCATTCTTAAAAGTCCAATGCCGAAAACAGGAAGTCTCTACGAGCTCTAGTTTGAAAGTTATTCCCATATAACTAGGGGTGTGCGAAGCTTCGAAATAATCGAAGCTTCGAAGTCGAAGTCGAAGCTTCGACTTCGACTTCGAAACCCTTTTTTCCAAAAAACGAAGCTTCGAAAATGTTCGAAGCTTCGATTTGCGTCTTCAAACTTGGCGCGACTTTCGAGGTAAATATATTTTCGTGTAGTTGGTACTTCCGAAGTCGAGAAGTTTTTGCGGTCGGCCATCTTGGTTTTAACGTCGACGCTTGCTGTCACGCTGTGCTTACTTGAAAAGGTTATGTGCCGTGTTTATTTTCGGAGATTTTAGAAATATAATGGATTTATCCGACGAAAACGAAGATGAAGTAGGCCTACTAGTGGAGGAAGGTAGTAATTCAGTTCAAGTTTAATGTTTTGTTCCAAATTCTGATTTTTTTTGAGTGAAATCAAAATCTTTGACTTCGACTTCGACTTCGGAATTTTAGGAGGTCAAATCTTCGACTTCGACTTCGAAATCAAAAATCCACCTTCGCACACCCCTACATATAACCCATAGGCGGCTGATTCCGTGACGTCACCGCTACGGTAGGCGTGGTTTCTCTATAGTCGAGCTGCAAAGAGCCATTTAACGAAACATTTCGGGCTTTGGTGATAAAATCGTATATTTTGGATATGTTGTAGAGAAAATATAACCATTTGCTGTGACCCCAGGAGGTGTTTCATATCTACCCCCGTTAGGGGGAGGCAAGGGTTCAAAGTTTGAGGGATGGTTTCATATAATTATTAATTTCAAAGAACTGTACTAATAAAACATACCACTTGACGTACGATAAATTGTAACAAGGTCCAAATAATATATAAAAAATTTAATATGGAACAAAACTTGTAAGGGGTGGTAAAATTTCACCCTTTTCTTAATATTTACTATTTTTCACAATTACAGGGCGATTTTAAGTTTTGAGCATTCAATCGATAGATAAATTTACATAGATTCTTGTTACGATATTCGTTTTATATCTAGAGTGACCTATCACCGTGAAGGGGTCGTAAAGGTGTTAGGGGATGAATTAATTTAAATGTTAATTACAATAAATTGAGAAAATATGAGTTACTACCTACTTTATTGCAACGAAATCCAAAATAAGTTCAATATAAAATGTAGAATTCACAAACATTAAAATGGTGGATGGTGAGGGAGGGGAGGGGTGTAAATTCCATCCCTGCCTCATAAATTATCTATATTTCCCATTTATGCATCAATTTCAAGTTTTGATAATTTAACTGCTAGATAAAATTAATAGATTTATGTTATGACATTTGTTTTGTATTTGAAGTGACCTGTACTTTAACTTTAACCTAGCTACCCCCGTTGGGGGTGGCAAGGATTAAAAGTTGAGGGAGACGTGTGCGGGAAGATTTCATTTAAATACTAATTAGCAGTACAAATATTGATGCCACTGGGCATGCCATAAAATGTAGCGAGGCCCATATGTAGAAGATGATAATATGAGTCAGGGGTTGAAATCCTCCAATTCCCCCCCCCCCCCCCCCTACAAATCGTGTTCATTATTAAATTATATTTTTTACCAATTGTTTTGGACCTTGTTACAATTTAAATTAGAGCCTTTGCAGTTAATCAGAATTATTTTTAATTGAAATCATCCCCTAACATTAAACCCTTATCACCACCTGACGAGCATAGGTCACTCTAAATTTAAAACACATATCGTATCACTAATCCGTGTAATTTTATTTATCGATTGAATTTTTAAATCATAAATTAAACTGTGAATTATAACAAATATTTAAGGCAAAGGGTGAAATTTAACCACCCCCTTACAATTATTGGTCAACATTACATTTATTACATATTATTTGAACATTTTTACAATTTATCGCATTTTATGTGGTATCTTATATTTGTACAATTCGTGGGAATTAATATTGATATGAAATCTTCCCCGAAATTTGAACCCTTGCCACCCCCTAACGGGGGTACCTAGATATGAAATGAATCCTCTTGTCAAATCAAATAGTATTTTTTCCTCTACAACATATCCAAAATCTACGTTTTTATCACCAAAAACCCGAATTATTTCGTTATACGGTTCTAGCAGCTCTACTATAGAAAAACCACGCCTACCGTAGCGGTGACGTGTTCCCCCTCCACTTTCAAGAATTGAGCGCGCTGTAACTTCCGATTGGAATATCGCATAGCATTCTGGTTTTCGGCGCTGTATTCGTACAAACGGTGGCTCTTATGTGATTACATTACCTCAAACATGATCTAGAATGGCATTTTAATGACAGGGGGTCTTTAAAGTAATAGGTAGTACTACTTACAAAGACCACTGAAGAATGCACTAAGTATGAGAAATGAGCAGCAAATCAGGAACCAATTCATACACCCTGCAGCAAAGACACACAGAGCCGGCTGAAGAAGACTGGGACGCAATTTGCCAAAAGACTCGGACTGAAATAGATCAAGCGAATTAGAATACCTATAGTCTATTTTATACACAGACACACTCATTGTTCTCACTTACAATGGACCTGACCCTATAGCGTTTGTTACGAATCTATAAATAGATTGAAAACTCAAGTGTGCAGTGGAAATTCGGACACAAATTTCTTTCTTGATTGGATATTTTTAATTTTTTAGCATCGCTTGTCCGAAGTATTGAATTTTGTTGCGTCACATGAGGGCTAATTGTAACTAACGCTATTGTAAAAACCTAACAGTGTCAAAACATACCTCAGCTGTCGAAAGCTCTCTTTATCAGTTCTGCCGCAAAGCCAAGACCCTCAAATGTGTCTACTTTTTTACCCACTCAAGGTCCATTTTTTCGGAACTAATCTTTATAACCCTTAAGGCGCATTCACAATGCACCGCTAACTTTAACTTGAAACGTTAGCGGGTCAATTTCTGAAAAGTGGCATTTTTCATGTCTGACCACATTTTAAAAGGAACGGTTCAATTTAGGAGAATTGTTTTTTCACCAATTGATAGATATTCACAAAATGTAAAATATAGATATGAATTGAAGCATTGTCATCTTATCAAATAATAATTATTAATTAATTAAAAAAAGTAGTCCTATCCTTTAGCATTGCGGCCATTTTGTCTGATCTCAACTTTTGAGGTTTTCACAGTATTTTTTAATAAGTGGATATAATTTAATGCATATGAAAATATGCTTTTCTAGACCAGAAATAATCAATCTTTCTGAAAATACAGTATATTTAATCAAAATAATCATAGATTCTGAGAAAATGTCAGTTAAACACATGTCTGACAGGTTTAGGTCTTTGGTCTTACGCTAGCTATTTCCCTCCTATTTTTGAATTTTCTTTACAAATGTGAACTTTTAGTGTTTACATGTTGGTAATCAACCTTCAGCTACAAGTTAATGAAGTGAAACATGTGAGAAGAAGAGAGGAACTCTATTTTATTTGGATTTTACTTCAGCAAGACGAGGATGGTGTAAACTTTTTGTCACTGGTCTTACGTGGATATTCAGGGTTATTTAGTAATATTTGTTATTAGTTTCGATAGTATTTGATTCCAATTATGTCATTATTGCTCTAAAGCATCAACACTCTTGGTTTCCGTTGCCAACCTAAAGAGAAACTTTAAAACACATCTTAAATGTCTTTGGTCTTACAGTCCCCGGTCTTACATTTGTAATGTTATTTAATGTAAGACCAGGGACTGTAAGACCACTTAAGCCCAGTGACATACAATATATTTTCCATTGATTTTCCATTGCCAGGTCCCTGGTCTTACAATACTTATTTTATATTTGCTTGTATTTAATAAATAAGGACATATTAAGCGAGCCCCTGTGTTTGAATTAATTGCCTTTTGCATACTAAACCCATAAAAAAATTTAAAAATGGCAAAAGGTGGAGAAAATTAATGAAAAAAATAAATGCAAAAATGCCACTTTTCAGAAAATGACCCTAGCGTTAACTTAAGAATTTTTGTTTTACGGGATCACTGGGTAGCATTCACAACGGCAGAACGCTAACTTAACGCGTTAATGTGAAAGTTACCAAACTCCAAACATTCACGTTTAAGTTAGCGGTCGACCTTGAGTCGACCAATAGAAATCGGGCAATAATACGAAGATACCCGAGGTGAAGGCGAAGAATCCCGAGGTATTCTATTTGAAGCGTTGTGATTGGCTAATAGTTTACGTTGCCGTTGTCATACTGAATAGGATCAAGTTTTAGTTTAAGTTAACATTTTCGTTATCGTTTCAAGTTAAAGTTAGCGGTGCATTGTGAATGAGCCTTTAGCAAGCTTAGAACTACAAGGTTGTGAACTACAAGGTTGTGAACTACCCCAAATAAGGGATGGGCAACAAATGGTCGAGGATATCAGAGCAAATGAATTTACGATAGTCAGTGGTTAATTTGTAAAATAATAAGTGGGCGGACGCTCGGCGATGTCAGGGAAACATATTTGCTTATGAAAACAATGGGGGGTTTGGGGGAGGGCCCCCCAACATAATGCAGGTCCGGGGCGCATAGCCCCGGGAAAATTTTGAATTTCAGGACCAAATTTGGTGCCTTTTTACGCGATTTGTAGGTACACAATTTTAAGAGAATTTTTACTTCTATGAAAAATAAGTGGGCGGACGGCGTCCACCCTGAAAAAAGAGTGAGGGGACCCGTCCGCCCCCAAATTAACCACTGACGATAGGTACCTACCTACATTAACAAGAACAAGGAGTGTGTCTGCGTCCAGAATCGACTATACATAGACCTACATCCAGGTTTACAGGACATTAATATGTTTGTTGAAAATGAAGGACTTCTTATAATCACATGGAAACAAGAACACTAAAATAGGTCCTAGATGTGGACTCGCTTGTCGGAAACCGTTACCGTTTGCACAGAAAAACATGTAAAATTACAAGTTACACACAAACATTAGTCACTTTAAAACTGCTTATAACCAAAGAAGTATAATTTCCTTAGAGTAAGGCGATACCTACTCTCAATTACATTACTTAAGTCTGCCCATAACATTGAATGATCGCTCATGGCTTGTTTTCTGCTGTTTTGAAGAAACAAATCTCTAGTCATCGTCGCACGATTTCCTCAAATAAACTTGTAATTCCTACACACACTATATGGGAATCTTCACGAATTTACGTGAATGCAAATGAGAATTATAATGGAAGTACCTACCTAGTAGGTACACTCGGCCAAACAAAACTTGAACGTTGACCAAATTTGAATGACTGCTGGTCATGTCCCATAACCATCAAAGCTTGTTATTATCATTGAAATGTGAGGTCACCTACTAGAGTGAGACAATGAGATCGCTTAGACTGACTTCTGATGGTGCGATCTTACATTTATCAGCCTATCAGATTTATTGAAAGTTCAAGTTTTGTTTGGCCAAGTGTACCTACCTAGGTACCTATAAATAACATAACCTAAAAAACCCGCACAACGCGCACGAACACTCTGCACTCGACAGTCCGGTCCCTATACCACCGCGTAGAGAACAGCTATCTTCACACTATTAAATTGTAGGTGAGATCAGATAATGTGAAGTGGGGCCGTGAAAGATGACAATTCGTTTTACACTTATATTAGGTACTTAGGACACTGTAATTAGATTTTTATGATGTTTTTAGTTAGAATATATGCTATTCTACATTACAGTTTTTATTACATTTTCCATCACCTTCAATATTCACAAATACATCACTTATTATGCGTTTTAAACATTGATGACATGTCACATAGAACTTGAACTCATTACAGTCTTTAAATGAGTTTTAATGAGTTTAAATTACCAATTTAGGTATTAATATCCTTTGGTAGTCTGTTGTACTCTCAAATACATTTAAAAATTTAAATTACAGTGTCCTAGGTGTATAATATCATTGAAAAACGAATTGTCATCTTTCTCGGCCTTTCACAGTTGCCGAGATTAGATGGGCTTGAGACGGGAGTGAAACAGGCTCCAATGCTAAATATGGCCAGGTCTATAGAGTGGATTGGCTGCGGCTACCAGCCGTTCGCAGCGCTCTCTAAGCACCATGGTTGGTGTTAGAAAATCGAACTAATCTGAATTTTAGCGGGAATTAATTCAAAATCAAATGTATAAATTAGAACTTAAACAACTTGGATAACGATCAGATGAAATTAAAAGGGTTGATATCAGTGTAAAAATGTGTTTAGTTTATTGATTGTAATAATTAACATGTAATACAAGCATTTTCACTTACTTATTACTCACCAAACAGCAAATAACCTAAAAGATGGCATTTGACAGCTCGCGCCATTGACTATCACTCAAGAAATAAAATGATTGCCTATATTAGTTCCGGGATCGCCACCAGCGAACTTAGCGCTGCGATCGGCTAGGGTGCAGACTGACCAAGGGTCGATTTTATAGCATTTTTTTCTGCGTATTCCACCCGTAGTCCGTATTCACGGGAGCCAATGGTAGATCATTGAAGTGTTCACACCGTAAGCTTAAGGTGGCTCATCCAATCGGGCATAGTCTCAGATTTTCATAATTTTTTGTCTACTTATTGATAATCATGCCATACACAATACCTGAAAAAATTAAACGCTTCTCGTGTCTAGTTTCTGAGATAAATTGAGTTTTCTTCCCCATGTTATCTTATGGCAGACAAGTAAAATCGTGTCACATTTAGGCTAATAATGAAGATCTAATTTTTATGTAGTCCCAACTTTGATCAAAAAACTTTTTTTCTGGTAGATATATGGATATCCTATTAGGGAAAAAATTGAAAACAATACCAACGTGTGCTATTTTAGAAGTTATAAGCCAAAAACGCAATGATTTTCCTATACCTCCTGTGTTAAAGTTTTCTTCATTCTCGGAAGGCAATAATTTTAAACCTCGCTGTAAGACAGGAGTTGCAAGTTAAATGACATTTTATTATTTGTTTATACTTAAATAGAGTTCAAATGTTGGAAAAAGTAATTCATGATGGTAATTTCAAAAAATAAATATTTTGTAATGTTCGATCGGTTGAGCCACGTTAATGGTGTGAAGATAGCTGTTCTCTACGCGGTGCCTATACAGTCTGCCAGGGTTGCCAAGTCTTGCCAGCCAGCAGTGTTGTTGGTCGTGTTGGTTGAGGTTGCCAGATTGGACAAGTCGAGTTTCCCTGTTTGGCATGTGAAAATTTCCCTTTTCATCAACAAAATTTTCTGCAGCATTATCAAGCCATTACAAATCAATAAATAAATAAATAAATAAATAATCCTACAGAATAAAAGTTCATCATAAAAATTGAAAACTGAGTTTTCGATTTTTTTGGAATTCTCAGCTGTAAATTGGCCATTTGATGCATAATAACGACGCAAAAGAGAAGTACCAACATAATGTAGGTAGTCAATATAATATGCTTTGACGAAATAATTTGAGAATACATTTTATATTTCCTAAAATGTAAAGATTCCCTTTTTACCTTCAGTACCCTCAAATACCCTGCTTTCCGGTAAATTTCCCTGCATCTGGCAACACTGTAATGCCAGATGCTGTATGAGCGCTGGTGTCGCAGCGGCAGGAGGCCAAGTCTTGAAACTTACGCTTTCAGGACGCAAACGCTCTCGGACGTCATAAAGTCCCATGTACAAAAAAATGGATACACCCCATGGGAACACCCCAGTCCCTACAATTTTTTTTGTACTGTAAGAATGATGACCTTGAAATCTACCTTTAACTGATTGCTTATTTTGAATAAGGTTTTATGACTGTATAATATCTGTAATAATAATTATAATGTTAATAAATTGTTTCCAATAGATGGCTGGATGACAATCAAGTAAGTGGCTTTACTTTATGTTTCAATGTCGATCACTCTTACAGTAAATGGGACTTGTTGACGTCCTAGAGCGTTTGCGTCCTGAAGGCGTAAGTTTCAAGACTTGGCCTCCTGGTAGTAAAGTCGCCCAAAAGTCGACCAAAGTTGAAAAATGTAGTCGAGTACTAAACATTATAAAATCACTGACATACTGCCCAAAAACGATATTTTGGAGAATACACTCTGCTCAGGGCTGCAATGAAGATACCAAGGGAACCAACGGATAACGTCCCATCCGAAGGATGGTTTAGCATTCACAGCACGGGCCTCCACAACCCGCGCCGTCGAGAGACTTAATAAAAGGTGGAGGGAGGTCGTTACACTAACCCCCGAACACCCCAGTCTCTCTGGCCCAACGGCAGCAACTGGCAAGCCAGAGTTGAGAACCGTGGTATCGAATACACCCAGCAATTGCGCTTGTTGGTGACTTTTACTCTTATTTCGCAATATTTATTAAAAAGTAGGCCGAAGGGAGGTTCGGGAAAATTTTCTACCCAATACCTACATTTGTTTTGGTGCAATCTTTAGACGTTTCGTCCAGTATTTAGGGAATCCACTTAGATTTTCTCTGTCCTGCCGAAGGAGTAACTTTGGAATTAAAACTGTATTAGTATACAGATAGAAAGCTGGCAATGAAAGTTCCATGAATATGAACATCCCTGGAGGAAAAAAACACTGATATTAATCATTAGTTTTTACTGACATCAATAAAAAAATCAATTTATATTTCTATAAAGAAATTGACTATAGTATAATGTCTTTATGTCAGTAAAAACTAATGACTAATATCAGTGGTTTTTCCTCCAGGGGCCAGATTCACAAAAAGTATTATCTCATAATACGTACTATCTTTGGTATAATCTTTCATTTAAGGGCCCCGGTGCACCTATGTAGGTAGATTTCCGGACAGCAAAGCAACCTTTCTCGGACCCTGCGATACCTTTTATTTGCATTTTACAACCTTATTTACAACACACCGTCGAGACCCGTCTTCGATTCATGAAGGGTGACATTTCTGACTGAACCGCAGCTCTTGACATCAAAGGATGAATGATCCCGTTTATTAATTTTGTTCTTATTGATCAAATATAATTAAGCGAGCGGAGCGAGCGTCTCCACTTGACTCTTGCGGCACTTTCTCTGTGTGTGTGTTTTTTTTTGTCGCTTCAACCCAGGTCGCACCGGTCAACGTATCGATCTGAAATTTTGCACACACCTTCATCTCATACTAACTTAGACCTGTATAGTTTTTGAGAAAGATCCGTCCATAAATAAAAAAAATCGTGTTTTCCCATATAAATAGCATTGTAGGTTCGAGGAGTCCGTTGCGGCCGCTCGATGCACCCCATTCAAAACAAACTCGGAAGCAGTCAGCTGTCTATAGATTATTGTTAGAATACGTTTTACGGTTAAATAGGTATAGTTATAGCAATACCTGCGAGGTTATAGTTTTTATTTTATTTTAACCGATAGTATAGGTATTTATTGTTTATAAAAGTTTTAACATGCAGTCTTACTTTCAATCCTTTCAAATGCTAAGCAAATTATTTGTAGACCGGCGAAATGTCTGCTTGATTGTAGAAATAGATTGGTTGGTTGGTTGATAAATGAAATTACGTTTATGAATTATTTTATTTATTCAGTCACTACGTTATATTTATAGTTACAATACAATGTGTTGGATAATAGGAAATTGCTCTATTGTACGGAACGGCAAGTAACTGTTTAAATACTATTTCTTAAATTATGTCATGTTGCCTATTTTGTGAGTTTCAATCTCTGTATTTATCTGTATTGTTTATTTATCTGTTTTGTTTCTGTAATTATTATTTGGAATAAATCCCTTTGATACACACCTAAATACTCCAAAAAATACACATGAGTGTGTGTCTGTTACTAACTTGCAATGAGACATAAATGCAGTTATTTTTTATATAATTTATTGAATCATGCTTCTAGCCTTCAGTATATTATTGCCGTGTTTTAAGGAATTATGGTTCGAGGTGTCGCACGTATCCGTGCTCGCTTATCAACGCGTTACACAGAGCGTTTTCCTAGTTTCTATATTTTTGACCACACAGACAAAAGTCCTAATCGAAAGTAGTTCAAAGGTTTTTATTTTAAAACTAGAGGGTCCCGTCATGTATAACATGACCAATGCGCACCAGTGAGGTATGCATAAATATTAAATATAAAAAGACAGCAATATTTGTCAGCAGATTGTGCGTCGATAATACACACGTTACGTAATAGGGAAGTCTCGTGAAGATTATATTTCAGAATAATATTTATTTTATGAAAGTTGAGATGTTGCTGAACACAGATGTGGTATTATTTTTGTTGTTGGACGAATAGTTCTCATGTAATTAATTTACAAAGTTTGATGGATCTCCTCTCATTTAAAAACAGGAAAATTGGCAATGACATCACAGTTTGCTATATTGCCATGGCAACAAGGGAATCCCCATGTCAACACAATGTTCAAGACTTGGAAATGACATCACAGTTCTGATTCTTGTTAAAGGCCGTTTTTCCCGCCAAAAATCATATGATATTTGAACTCGATTTTTATGAATGAAAATTTAAGATTTCACAGGTAATAAGTGTATTTGTCATTATTATTTGTGTTTATTTATAGAAATTTACTAGAATAAAATTTCATGAGACTTCCCTATTAACAGACCAAATGCCCAACAAAATACGTAAATGAGGAACGAAGGAAGGCAATTTAATCATACCTATTATGGTAAATCAATTACATAAGTCTTCAAATGTAAACCATGACCATGAGTATTAGTAAGAAAATTAAGAAAATGTATAGTGTCATAATGCGCCGTTAAAATATAGGTGAAGTTTATATCGTGACCCGATACACACGACACATTCTTTATTTGTGATACCAATTCATAGTTTGCACGTGACATCATCTCATTGTTGAGAGGCCATATTGGTGTAACGTGTCAGAACGGCTGTCAATCTGTGTTTCGGTATTGTGGTGATATAATGGTTACCTGTGCAATAAACTGCAGAAGAAATTCTTATGGGTATAAAACCACCTCATATACCAAATATCTTTGATTAACCCAACATTGTGAATACATTGAAAAACAATAAACAAGTGCAAACGCTCATATCCACCAAATGTTATCGCATTCATTTTCTAGGAAGTAAACACGTCTGGAATGAATGAAATCTAATCTGGCTAGCCGTTAAAATTTATGACCTCCTCCAGCGTTTCACATGTCGCACTTGGGAGTGGGGGGTGATTTCGCACGCCAGCTATTTCAGCGAGCCTTTTAAGAAATAGGCCAAAGTCAAACGTGAATTCCCACCTTAACGAAACTGGAAATGACGTCATGAAATTTGAAATTTATCGATTGGCATTTCGGCAACAAAGGTTGATCCGATTATTTTTTATGTAACGTATGTACTTTTGATATCTCATTTGACTTGTTATGTAATCAACCGGAAGCCGCCATATTAAAAACGGAAGTGACGTAATATCTCGTCAACGGCTAGACCGATTTTAACGAAACAAGCGCTAAACTATTAAGACGGTCAACTTTATGTCTCATCCATAATATTTGGAGTTTTCCATACCAAAACCGGAAATGACGTCACACATATTTAAAAATCACAAATTTACATTTTGATGCAATAAATATAAGTATTTGAGACAGCTTATAATAAAATATAATTATGTTTAAATTACAATGCAAAGGGTCAGTGATTTCAGCCGCCATTTTAAAACCGGAAGTTAGTCACATCTCGAAAACAGGTAGACAGATCGGTATGAAACTATAGCGCCAAACGATTCGGAAGGACATCTCTATGGAATAGGAACTGTCCAACAGAATTTTCCTATTTACTAGGAAAACGCTCAGTGTAACGCGTTGATGAGCGAGCACGGGTACGTGCAAATTCTCGAACCGGAAATGCGTACACAACGCACAGAAAACATATACATCCATATGGAATTGATTATGATATCAACTTAAAAGTGTATGCTTTTCATCGAAACTTTAAAATAGCATCTAAGCACCTGGTTCATAAAGCAAATCAGAATCAATTTTCAATTGGCACTGGAAAACATTCATTTCGATACTTCATTACTGACAGATATTAAAAATGTAAATAACTTCATACGTTCTTAACTGATTGGGATGAAATTTTGTAAAATAAGAGACAATATTGGTCTTAATGATCATGCAAAATATGAGTTTGATCAGAATTATCGAAGACCGTTTTCATTTTTCAGCCTATCAGGAGATATTTATTTAAATTTTAACCAATGAATCTGAGTAACGCGTTGATGAGCGAGCACGGATACGCGCAACACCTCGAACCGAAATTCTGTCTATCGAAAATGTCATTAAAAGCCAATAATTCTAAAATTTCGCCACAGATTTGTATAGAAATCTCAAAACATTCCTAAAATATTGGTCCAAATAACCATGCAAAGCTTTAAGTTGATCAATTGAACCTTTATGATTGAACTGTTCCGTGTTAATTTTCAAAAATCACAGGATCTCCTTCAAAAAATATACCTGAGACCACTCATATGATATAAGTGTGTCTACACAATATCAGATCGACTGTTGAACGGTCATTATCAGTTTCATTTGCGTTTGAAAGTTTCTGCTCTAACTACCTTGCCTTGAACTGAAGAGTCGAAGTCGCCGTGAATTTGACAGCCAACACGCTAATAGTCCGTAAAATGTCAATAACGTTTGGATTTAAACACAGATTAGTATGAAAATTGTCAAAAATGCAGATAATGTTGGACCCAACCATCATGCGAAGTTATAAGTTGATCGTTCAATCGGTTATAGTTTAAATTTCTAAAAACACAGGAAAGATGGTTTTAAATTTTAACCAATGGGAGGATTTGGCTGAAACTTTGTTTGATTGGGTACAATGTTGGGGGTAATGACTTGTCAAAATTTCAATTTGATCAAAACAACCAATCGAAAGTTAATTTTTTTTAAATTTGAACCAATCAATGGATTTCAAAAAAATTAGGGTCTGCAACAATCAGAAATGTTACGTACATGTGTGCAAAATTTCAGCTCGATCGAAGAAAAACTCTGACCTGTATATCGTCAGTAACAGAAAAAAAAAAAAACAAACAAAAAAAAAAACAGAGGTCCGTGCCAAAAGAGCCAAATGGAGACGCTCGCTTCGCTCGCTCAATGAGACCGGAAATGACGTCATTCAAATATATAAATTATTATAATCCCCTTCTATACAACAACTACATATTCGGAAAGCTTAAAATGATACTCATCATTTAGTTATACATTTTATGAGGCAGTGCAGTAAGTTCAGCAGCCATTTTGAAAACCAAAGTGTTGCCATATCTCGGAACTGGGTTGACCGATTGGAATGAAACCTTTGCTATTCTTCATGAAATAACCAAATTGTAATGGTGATTTTTTTAAAGGATTTAGTAATTGTTCATTCGATATGTGTCACAAGGTGTAAGAATAAACTAAAAAAAGGAGTGATATCCCTAAAATAAACACTTCGTGTAAAAATAACAGCCAAGTCTCTTCAACTAAAAAAAAATATAAAATCTTAAAATTCTGCACTGAAAAGTAGGGATATCAAAAAATTAGCCAAGTCAAATTTTATTCGAAAATCAAAAAATACTTGGCGCATCGTTTTTTTAGGGCATTATAGGTATAGGTACTATGTATGTATATGTATATATCATATGGATATTTTATATCTGGCCTATACTTCCAAGCTACTTATACACGATGCGCCAAGTATTTTTTGATTTTCGAATAAAATTTGACTTGGCTCATTTTTTGATATCCCTACTTTTCAGTGCAGAATTTTAAGATTTCATATTTTTTTTTTAGTTGAAGAGACTTGGCTGTTATTTTTACACGAAGTGTTTTTTATAGGGATTGAGCATTACCATGAGCGTGTTTAAACGCCTTCTTGCTGACATAAGTCACAGTAGAACGTCTTGCCTCCGGTTTGTTTCAACTTCAACTGCTCGAGCTCTCGATGTTCCGGCTGAGTGATGCGTCGGGAGAAACATCTCCGTTGCCGTGGCGATCAGAAGCCGTCGAGATCAGTCCACATGCTACAATAACACACATTCACACGTAAGACAGCTGGGTCATTCCAGGGGATCACACTCGCCTCTTGACCTCGACCGACCCAGATTTTGATGAAACTTGGTACACTTGTTAAGATTAGTGATGTAAGTAATCCAATTTTTTTTTGTTTTTTTTACTCGAAGGGTTCAAAAGTTATAGAGGGTTGAAATTTGGGGCTTTTTCAACCCCGCGCGGCTGGTTGCTATCATTTTAATTAATTGTGAGGGTTGTATGAGAGCTACAGAGCTCCAAAAAAATGCATTTGAAAGGTAAGAACATGATCTACATGAATATGTATTTTAACTTGACACTTTGTTGACTGGTATTTAATTATGATTTTTCCCATCTACATTTTCAAAAACGACCCTAGGGGAAAAACTTATTTTTTTTTGGGGTTGATTTTTTTTTTTAAATTACAAAACATATGCATGACTATGTGTGCCAAATTTCAGGACTGGCCCTCCAGAACTTTTTTTTATATATGTATTTTTAGTGAGAATCATCAGTTTTGAAGCATCGTTCACCTGCAATATGACAAACTTATAGGATACTTTCTTCCTGTAAAATTAATTAAATTGGTTCTAGGTGACTTCTAGTTCTTTACCTTACTGCAGCAAATGATTTCTAAGCCCTGTAGTTACATTGCTTGTGTTTGCAGCTGACAATACGTATGTTCGGCCGGTTGCAGTAGTTGGGTCAGCCAATGATAAAACTTCATCGAGATGCACTTGTAGCTGGTCTGGTTTAGTGGGGTAGAAGTAAGAAGGTGCTGGTCCATGGGGGTGGAGGAAACTAACTTTCAGTTCACTTGTGCTAGATAGTTTTTGCAAAACACATGCAAGCCACCAGTCTCCGTCACAAAACTATGTTCATCGTCAAAGGCAAATGTGTAGGTTTGAATGTCAATCACGCAATCTTCATCACTATCCTCACTGGCATTTACTTGATCTTCTTCCTCAGCAACATATACAGTGTTTGATTCATCAGACAGAGAAAATGGTTTCACATTCAAAGATGCTAGTGGAAGAAATGCATGGAAACCTCAAGGAGTTAAACCGTTCTTTCAGTACAGCACAAGAAAATCTTTGTCAACTTATGTCATCATCAAAAAGTCTTTCAACTCTTCAGCAGAATGGCATTTCTTTGCTACGTCGCATGGAAAGTGGCCTTGTGACGGAACAATAAAATGTAATTTGGCAAGGGCAAGCTTACAGAAGCCATGTGATGATCAGATAATGACTCCGATTGACTTATACACCAGTGGGCAGCATAAGATATATGGACCGTTACATTTGCATTTGTATCGGATGAAGATATACAAGAAAATGCTGCTGTACTGAAAGAACGGTTTAACTCCTTAAAATAACTATCACTGGAACACAATGTTTCCATGCATTTCTTCCACAGTCACTGGCATCTTTGAATGTGAAACCATTTTCTCTGTCTGATGAATCAAACACTATATGTTGCTGAGGAAGAAGATCAAGTAAATGCCAGTGAGGAGAGGATAGTGATGAAGATAGCGTGATTGACATTCAAACCCACACATTTGCCTTTGACGATGAACATAGTTTTGTGACGGAGACTGGTGGCTTGCATGTGTTTTGCAAAAATTTTCTAGCACAAGTGAACTGAAAGTTAGTTTCCTCTACCCCCATGGACCAGCACCTTCTTACTTCTACCCCACTAAACCAGACCAGCTACAAGTGCATCTCGATGAAGTTTTATCATTGGCTGACCCAACTACTGCAACCGGCCGAACATACGTATTGTCAGCTGCAAACACAAGCAATGTAACTACAGGGCTTAGAAATCATTTGCTGCAGTAAGGTAAAGAACTAGAAGTCACCTAGAACCAATTTAATTAATTTTACAGGAAGAAAGTATCCTATAAGTTTGTCATATTGCAGGTGAACGATGCTTCAAAACTGATGATTCTCACTAAAAATACATATATAAAAAAAAGTTCTGGAGGGCCAGTCCTGAAATTTGGCACACATAGTCATGCATATGTTTTGTAATTTAAAAAAAAAAATCAACCCCAAAAAAAAATAAGTTTTTCCCCTAGGGTCGTTTTTGAAAATGTAGATGGGAAAAATCATAATTAAATACCAGTCAACAAAGTGTCAAGTTAAAATACATATTCATGTAGATCATGTTCTTACCTTTCAAATGCATTTTTTTGGAGCTCTGTAGCTCTCATACAACCCTCACAATTAATTAAAATGATAGCAACCAGCCGCGCGGGGTTGAAAAAGCCCCAAATTTCAACCCTCTATAACTTTTGAACCCTTTGAGTAAAAAAAACAAAAAAAAATTGGATTACTTACATCACTAATCTAAACAAGTGTACCAAGTTTCATCAAAATCTGGGTCGGTCGAGGTCAAAATGTATTTTATTTGAGTGAAATTCCCTGGAATGACCCAGCTGTTTTAGATTGAAATACAAAATATAAATGTCTATATTTGACAAACGGTTATGAATATCAAAAATTCAAGAACGACATGACATGCATTGAACCTTTATCTACAATTTCATTGGTTATTGTCATAACTGCTCCTAGCAATGTGCTCAGCATTTGTCTTGGTTTGGTTTTTGTTCTAGACAAATGCCGACCACATAGTAGGAGCAAAGTTATGAGAGTAAGCGATGAAAATGTAGACAAATTTCTTGCTTTTTCCATTTTCATTATTGTTTCCGTCCCGCCCGATGACCATTGGCATCGACAGGGGGGAGGGGGACGCTTCCCTCCTCCCTGGATGTCAAGAAAACATAAATTATTGTGCTGTATAGTTTCATTTTGTAAACAAAAAAACTCAAAAACTCATTGAAAGTGTAAAAAAAACAAAAAATGCCCTGCGGGGCAAAGTGGGGGTTACCCTCTACCACCACCAAGTGGCAAATTTTAAGAAATATTGAATATTACAACAAAATACACCTCGTAACGTCTCAAAATTAATTTCAAAGTGCCCAAAAACCAAAAAACGCCCTGAATCCCTTAGGTCTTCAAAAATTTTACTTGACTTGCCTCCCCCTGGCAGAAATCCTGCAGATGCCCATGCCGATGATGGCAAGAGAGTATGACCGCTTTTAAGGGGACATTAAAAACAATAGGGAACTCTCTGTAATCGTAGAATGAACTACCTAACTGTGTGAGATATTGAAAGTATGCATGACAGGATGTAGACAAACCAAACATTATTATTGTGGGATGAAAAGTCAACAGGAATCATTATTCAAAGCCTGAATAAATTATAAAACTAGTACATTTCGGAATGCGCGTAAACGGCAATGGACTTTAAAAGGCAGTTAGGTAAACACAATGTTTCAAGTTTCAATCGAGTTTCACGAGTTTCAATCAACTCGCTCTGTTTTCCCAACAAAAAGCTACTTGATATTTCAAATGGTACGAGAGGTATCAATGAAATGTCAGACTACGCAGAAAAACAAATGTTTCTATTTTGATTCTTTGGGGTCTAGTTTAATAATTGTATTAGAGAACACATTATTATAACAATACCTACGAATTAGTGTGAAATCTGTTCCTCTAAATACCTTGACCCTTTAAAGATAATCTAACTCTCTTTGCTAATCTATCTAAGTGGCAGTGATAAAAAGTGGTAGGTGTAGGTACCTACATTTGGACATTTCAAATCAATCTAACTAGGAAAACGCTCAGTGTAACGCGTTGGTGAGCGAGCACGGGGACGTGCAAATTCTCGAACCGGAAATGCGTACACAAGCACAGAAAACATACATCCATATTGAATAGACCACATTTTAAATTATCTAGTTGGCTCTGCTTTTCAAAAAATTTCATATGCAGTACCGTGATCCTCATATCTATTAGTGTTTTTCAACAATGGATCATAACATGAATAGATATTAGGATCACGGTACTGCATATGAAATTTTTTGAAAAGCAGAGCTAACTAGATAATTTAAAATGTGGTCTATTGAAATATGATCACTCAATCAACACAACATATTATTATGCTTTTCATTGAAACTTGAAAATAACATCTAAGCATCCTGGTATATATAGCAAATCAGATTCAATTCAAGTGGCACTGGAAAACATTACTTTCGATACTTCATTACTGACAGATATTAAAAATGTTAATAAGTTCATTCGTTTTTAACTGATTGGGATGAAATTTTGTAAAATAAGAGACAATGTTGGTCTTAATGATCATGCAAAATATGAGTTAGATCTGAATTATCGAAGACCGTTTTCATTTTTCAACCTATCAGGAGATGTTTACCTATTTCAATTTTAACCAATGAATGGATTTAAAAAAAATTTGGGGCCTGCAAACAGAAAAGGTTGTCTTTACATGTGTGCAAAATTTCAGATCGATCGAAGAAAAACTCTGACCTGTACAGCCTCACCCAACAGAAAAAAAACAGAGGTCCGTGCCAAATGAGCCAAAAGGAGACGCTCGCTTCGCTCGCTCAAAAAATTTAAAAATGTCAGTAAAGGCTAAAGTGTCAATTAAATTAAAGGGTCTATTAAAGTGTCTTGAAGTTCTTTACAGATTGGTCAAAACACACTTAATGCTGGTCCCAATGACCATGCAAAATTTGGTCATGATCGGTCAAAAGATTCCAGATTCAATTTGTATTTTGTACACATAGGTAGTTCCTTTCATCCCCATTTCCAAGCAAAATACAAACTACAAATCAAGTTTCCGATGAAACTAATAGACCGATTTTGCTGGAAATCATTAGCACTCTGCACTGGATAGTAATGAATGTTTTGTGAAAAAATTAACTTCCTCCACGACTTTGTTTGAAATTTGATGCTAAAAGCACAGATAGACAAAAAACAGAGATTCAAGCCATAAGTTGCAGGTAAAGTGGTGAGGACTCATGAGTGCTTTTGCTCGAAAGTGTTTGTGGAGTTTTTTGCTTAATTTCAATATCCGTCCCTCTTAAATTTCTCATGACGAAGTTTATAAGTGATCTGACTTCTGTTTGTTAAATTTTTAATATGTTTCCCCAGCTTAGATTTCTATGATAGGTAGCTTGTTGCTATTTCTTCTGAACTATATTAGAGTGCTTGTTTCTTTTGTATTATGGCACTACGAGCTAATCCAAGCTAACCCTGCTTTGTGAATGAGGCCTCAGAGGGTTGTGGCTAGATGGGTGCTTCGATGGGTTCACCTAAAGAACATTGAAAGATTGGAATGAACTAAGTAGGTACTACCTACCTAGGTATTTAGTAGCTATAACCGGAACAAGAGAATCAGAAAATAGGTTTAGGAGATTTCAAAGATATTAAGAAAAAAGAAACTATCACCGCGCAAAGAAGTGCAACTGCAGTGAAAGAATAAATAAACTTGTCCAAGTCTACAAACGTCAACAAACATTTTGACAGTGACAGCTGAGGCAAACTGACCAGTGTAGTTGGTTGCTACATCAGTTTCACCAACTGCCAATTTGCAAATATAAAAATGTCGTGTAAATATCCTACACCCAGCACACTCTATGAGCTTTATTCGTCGTGTACAAAACCGCAAAATGGTTTAAAAAGGTTTCAAAAAGCATAAAGTGCAAATTTACTCCTCTCCTGCCACTAGAAAACATATTATCCGGCGTTGATATTTAAACTGAAGGTCATTATATTCATGTTTTATGTTGAGAGCCCTGGTCTAAATTTTTTTCGTTTTGGCGGGCGGGTTCTCCCAGAACCATTTTCTTGCCTAGTCACTTTATTCATTCGCTCTCCATTATTTCGTTTTTTTCGCTTATTTCGCTACAGTTACCGTTATATTTATATTAAGTTTTCTTCGTAGTTATTTCTTTATTCTTAGTACAAAACAAAAAAACACAAAAAAATTATTTAGTATTAGTATAGGTAGTCTAGTTTTATAGTGCCCAGTGCCTAGTTGTCTTCATTAGTTTTTTTGTGTCTTGTTTTGTATATCGTCTTCAACGCTCATTTGCTTAGGTAAGTAAAGTATTACTCTGCACTAGGTTATATTAATGAACTAGTAATTTCACCGAAACATCTAGGTAGGTAGGTACCTTGCTACTAGGTTAGGTACCTACGTAAGCTACGTGGATGTTCGGCTTTTATGAAACATAGGTGTGCTCTCATAGGTACAAGACTGTGTAGGTAGGTGCCTACCTATACCTACAAAATGCCTTTTAAACTAACATTTGAACATTATTTTCAGTATCTAGTATGAGCGATTATCGGACCGAGCCGCAGGAGCTGTCGGGGCCAGGCTCAAGGTAAAAAGCCAAGCATTGATAAAAACAGTCTCAAGCAAAATCATTTCCAATGTCATCTAATGATTTATCATTAGCCTGTACCTAAATAATATTGGTTGTATACGTACCTACGCCCAGAAAAAGCTGGTTACAGCTGATCAAAATCTCCCTGGTGCACAGATGATTTCTAATATTTTTTTTCAAATTTTAACCAATCAGTGGATTTCTAAAAAATTGGGTCTACAACGCCCGGATATGGTCCGTACATGTGTGCAAAAGTTCAGCTCGATCGAAGAAAATCTTTAATTTGTATACCTAGCCTCACCTAGTCTACCTAGTCCTTGCCAAAAGAGCCATAGGAGATGCTCGCTTCACTCGCTCAATAAATAATCAATATCTTGCTTGCTTGATAAAATTTCCTTGATTTATTTGATACAATTTCTGTCTTTCTTTTCGTTGTTGTCGCTGGCCCTCGAACGAGGTTGCCGACTCCGGTGTCTTTCTTTTAATATCGTACTGAACTATGTTTTAAATAGGTACGATTAAACTATTGAAATATTTCCTGTGAACCAGTGAGATAAACGAGATTGGGGTCTGTTACCTAGCAACCAGGTCTATTGCAGGTACTCACTCTAGATAAGTCATCTAATGATTTAACCTACCTTCCTTAATTATAATGGTAGTAGGTACGTAACGTACAACGTAGGTAGGTAGGTACAATACCTATAACGGTATTGAAAGAAGCGGATTGTCTGATAAAGATTTTATGGCATCATCCAATGAAGTCTGTGCTAACTCTGATTTCATTAACAATAACAAGGATTGATTGTCAAGGAACCTAACAAGCAGCCGATCCATTTCCTTCAAACACAGTTTTATGATTTGCGAGTGCTATACACTCGGCAAAACATAAAATGGTATACAAATAAATGTATGACTTGTTACTTGATGTTCCTTGGTGAATGATCCATGTTATTATTAATGAGATGAGTCTACAAGAGCTATGTGAGTTAGCGTAAACTACTTGTTATATTTCTACTTGGAATCTGACACCTGAAAATGCCAACTTGTTGCTTGTTTCAGTAACGGTAACGCCAATGGAGGAGTGAGGCCGGAACAACTTGCAATGGTAAACACAATGATCTCTTACGGAACAGGTTGTCTGAGTGGTAACGCTCCGAACTTGCATTCCGGGGGCCCAGGTTCGATTCCCACAGCCGTCCTTCCTGACTGGGGTTTTTCGGTGGTATTCCCTCAGTCGACAGGCAATGCTGGGAAGGTAACCCACTAATAGGCCACGACTGCCTCCTTCCTACCTTCCATCCTTACCTACACTTCACCATCATCTCCCAATCATCATCATAATCATTCATCCGTCGCCATTAGCCTCGCTGCAGAACAGTGCGACGTTAAGCCCCAGACAAAAAATATATCTCTTCCGAACCTTATCCGAAACCATAAGACTAGGTCAACACTTTGATATCATCCAAACCATTAGACTAATTAGTACTAGTTTCATGCCTTCTGAACCATAGTTGATTGTGTTAGTGAAGTGTTTGTTTGGTGCAATGACTGATATTTGTTCACAGGTTCCGCTGAGGTTTGTTCAGGCCGCGCTGCACAACCTGCGAGTGTGCGACTGCCTGATCGGCACGACGCTCAACGGCATGACGCCCGAAGAGTGTATCGCGGGACTGGAGGCGGCTCGCGACGAGGTACGTGATTCACTTGCTGATCAACCTGATAGCTTGCAAATACCACGCCAAACTACGTGCAAAACAAATATCGCAATGTCAGTGTGATTTGAGCCCAGTTTTTCTCTGCTTTGCATAACAATTATTAAGGTTTCATTAGTGGTTATTCTAGGAATGTTGCAATGGCAATCGAATACGTAGTACCTACCTAATCAATTGTTTAAATTTAGCAGAGTATTGAAAAACTTGGCTATATTTGAGTGGTAGAATTAGAATCTCATCCCTAAAAGGCCAGAGTTTAGTTATTGTACACGAATTGAAACTTCAAGTCTAACAATTTACGAGACATGGGGGTTTAACGACGTGACATTATCTGTTACAGGTGATTGACCAGGCCCCTGCCATCGACCAGGCCGCCCAGGATCCTCCCCCGCAGAAGGTCGTCGCCCCCGGCCCAAAGGTCGTCGCCCCCAAAGCCCCCCCACCGGAGAAGGCCCAGCGCCCTGTGGTATGTCCATGTCAAATAGAACTAACATCTGACATTATAGAACCGCAAGCTCAAAGTCATACAACTTTATCTTCAACTCCCACAGCCTGTTCCTGGCTTCTCAAACATTTCACTCATAGTTTCTTGAAACAAATTAAAATTGAGAAATTTTTGGTAAAATTTTATGAGAGAAGGTAAGCGTTAAAGTTGAAGATAAAGGACTTGATGCTGTTCTTGCTTTTCTATATTCAAAACTGTTTGACATATACACATTTATTTGTGTATTTCCTCTAACACCGCTTCGAACCGATCCGAACAACAAACTGACGAACTCTGACTCAATTGAATTTGATCCAGATTACTTCGACAAGTGAGTGAAGTGAATCGTATTGAAATAACACAATACAATTAGCATTGAAAACAAGCGCAAAGATTGCACAAAGATTACAACTAAAATGATTTGAAACTCGTGGTAATTAAGGGATTGATATCGATGTAAGTTTAGTCAATTGAAAACGGTTGTCGAGTGTCTAAATCAACGCTAAGATAACTTAAAAGGAGATTGCAGAAAATGTACAACTATATTGATGAATACAGATTTTAAAATTAGTTGTCTACTTTTAAAGAATGGAGTTATTTTACTACTTGGTGTTTGTTGGACAATGTGGAAATTTGTTTCTACCTAGATAGGTTTAATTGTAGAGTCAAATGAATTTGGTAATCACGTAAATTATGTGTGCAAGAAGATTCCTAAGAAAATATAATGTTTATGTAGGTACGAGTGAGCAAATGTACCTACCATACCAAGTGTCTTTATGGACTTTATAGAAGTGTTTTATTTAGAATTATAATTTCACCTCATTTTGACTTCTGTGCCACACTTTTTACTTATTATTGGCAATTCTGACCTTGAATCATTATAGAAACTACAAAATAGAATAGAGCAATGCATATAATTCTTAAAGGTGATAGACCACACCACAGACAAGTAAATTCAAGGACATAAATCCATTAATATCATCTTAAAAGGAACTGTAATTTTCAAATGTGTGAGTAAGATGCATTTCAGATTTATTTTATAAACAAACAATAGGTACCTACCTAGTTATAATTTTCTACCTACCACTACTAGGTATATAGGTACAGTACTTAAAATTAAAGTTGAATTTATAAGAGCTCTATTAATTTACAAAGCAAGAGCAATTTATATGTATAATTGTTTTTGATTGTAAAACTAAACTGAGCTAGGTAGTAGTACTCTCAAATGTTCAGTACCTGGCAAATAAACATAAGTAAGGTAGGTACCTTCTACTTAATATAGCTTTAGGAGGTCATGTAGGTAACTGGAAGCGCACAGTTCATTAAAGTGTTTTGTTTTTATTTGTTTTTTGTATTCACGCTATCAAAATGTTAAAAAATCAGATATTGGCGGCAATTTTAAACTTGATACACTTAACAATGCCGACCACTGGATTAAGGTCTCCAAGTGTTCACTACGATTATTTGACGATTCATTTTCTATTTATCGCTTTGAGGTCGTAATGTACCTACTACTCCGGTGCGTGGCATTATTTAGTCTCGTAAGCTTGAAATTGTCGCAAATATCTGACTTTTTAAATTCTCTTAGTGTGAAGACAAAACTAAAAACAAACACTTTGAAGAACAGTAGGTACTTTTCCTGTTACCTTATGCTGGCCTCTTAAATCCATGTTTAACAATGATAGTTGATCGAGGAAACAGATTAATGTGATGTTTAACCATGGAGTTTTAAGTTTGAACTGATGTTGTGATGTTTTTGTACCAAGGTACTACTTAGGTACCTTTGTAATTGACATCATTACCGATTGGGAATATTTTAATATGTTAATGTGTGTTTTATAAATAAACAATAAAATGTATGTGTCGAGAAAAGTGTTGTGATTTATGTTATTATGTGCCACCAAATTTAAATAGAAATTTAAATATTCAGAGAAATAAATTCAGACAAAGTTCTGCTTCTTTTTATGATTTCTACAATTGTTCCAAAAAGTTTTTCAGTAGTTAGACTTACATATTTGATCAATGTCATAGTTTAGTAACAATCTGCTTTTGGTGAGTAAACATTTAGTTTTAATGAGAAAATGAATCACGACGAAGAGTGAATCGATTGTCGCTGAGGTACGTAACAATTTGTTGTAGCTGGTGATTTAGTAAATAACTTGAACTGAATTTGCTTATTTCCTTGAAAGTGCCTTGCACATGAATCCGTCCGTTTCACTAAAAGATTTGTGTTCAATATGATCAAGAAATTGCTACTAAATAAACAATTTCTCTGCAGTAGAATCGATTTGAATCGTTTTCAAATGGAAACTGGCGAAATCAGGCTATTTATATTTGTACTAATGACTGATTATCTCTTTATTTAATCCTCTGTACAAAGATTTGAAAATGTATTATGTAATGTACAATAATATCTGAACCTAAGAGGTAGAAGGTCGGAAGTCCATTGCAATGAATCTGGTGAGCTTAAAAAACCAGTAATTTTGTCTTCATCCAATCATTGTAATGTCGGCATGGGTCATTGTGTAAAGATACTTCAATATAACTGTATTTGTTGACATCAGTCAAATGCATTTATAGAGTTTGATTACCACATAATTCCGAAAGTAGGTATTCACTTTAACATTGAGCGAATGGACTTCTGGCCTTTTACCTCTGAGTTACAGATATGATCTAGGTGCCAAACTCTCCCCTATAGTTCTCTCTTGTTCTATGTTCAGATTGACCCGACATTGATTATGTATGTAATTAGGATTGCTTATTGAAGACGGAAATGTCCTTGTGGTTCACTTGCAAAGAGGATATTTAGAATACACCTCGGGACCAATTCTTGAGATTCACGTTTTGAAACCATGCACGTTTTCATCGTTTAAGACGTAATAAGGGCTGTAAGAATTACTCGAAGTCTAAGAATATTCCAAATAATTGTTTCGATGACAAATTCCACTGCCATGTTTGGGTGGAACTGTTTGATTTAATATCAATTACTTGTGAATCTCACCCTGACACAATCACATCTGGACCTCGGAGGAAGAAGGCTCCAAGTACATTTCTGTTTTTCCGGAGGCTGCTTTCGTCCAACTTGGGTAACGGTTTGATAAAACTATGTGTTTGTTTGTTTTCATCTTCACTTATCAGCTTGGATGTGAAATAAATAATACGTTAGGTACACTTCCAACGGTCACAAACTTTATTAGCTTTCTTTGGTTTTCATTTAATATTTTATTTTCCTTTAGTAGTACCTAACTACTAGGTAATTTTGATGTTTTCTATTACCTACATTTGAATAGTTTTTTATTTACTGCTGATGTACATAGGTACCTAACTAAAAACTGGTTATATAGAGATTTGTAATAAAAATGAAGATTGTGACCGTTCAAAGTATAACGTTTTTAATTAAATTTACTATGGTTTAAGGTTTTATTTACTTTAATGTTAAAATATGGCAGATAAACTAACTTTGTAATAGGTACGTACTAACTTCGTTTGTAATTCTCACTTGCTCAAAGGTCTAATCTGAGAACCTTGATTTTTTACCAAATTGAAATATCTTTGTACATACAAAATGCACTCAACATAATAAAATGGATTTCGAAAGAAACAAATTGGCTGATAATGATTCGATGGCATCCGATGAAGTCTATTCTAGCTTGTGCTTTGTATAAATACCATTTTATGTTTTGTTGAGTGTACATTGGACTTTTGTCTGCTTGCATTTCCTGGCTTTGGTCTTGTCTTTAGCGCTTGCATTCTCTTTCAAGGTATGAGTGACGACATCACATAGTGTCAGTTACGTTCAACATTCCAGGCTCTCAATCTCAATGTGAACATGTTTTGGATGATTTACTGAGCTACGAGGGATTTACAGCTTTCTCAATTCCACGTAGGACCGAATAATCAACCTTGAAATCGAGTGTCATTCCATTTACTTGATTGCCATCCAGCAATCTATTAAAAACAATTCATTAGCATTACAAATATCACGACCTACAGATATTTTACAGTCATTAAAAAACAAGAGCTAAGACTATGGCTGGATTGTGGATTTCAAGGTTGAATACTCTCACATAGTATGATGTTTTTAACAGCATATTTCCTTATGAAAAGTTCAGCAAATCTATGTAAAATTGTGTTGCCATGGCAAAACAGATCTTAAAGTTTGTATTTCTTTCAACATTTGTGTCAAATGTAAGAAAACTGATTACGTATATTGCTAGTCCCTCCTTAAACTTTGATAAGTAGGTAGTTTGTAAAGTTGATTCACACCACACGGCCGTTCCAAACTTTCCAAGTTTGCCGAAGTTTTGAATCGGTGTTCCCAAAACTCCAGCGTGAATGAAAACATTCAAACTGCGAAGAATGAGTTCAAACTTTCATTCTCAGCGGAGTTTTTGGAACAGCGATTCTTCAGGACTTGGACCAACTTGTTGGAACAGCCGTGTGAAGCGACATAAGGTAGGTACACTCGGCCAAACAAAACTTGAACGTTGACAGCGTTGACCAAATTTGAATGACTGCTGGTCACAATCAAAGCTTGTTATTATCATTGAAATGTAAGGTCACCTACTAGAGTGAGACAATGAGATCGCTTAGACTTACTTCTGATGGTGCGATCTTACATTTATCAGCCTATCAGATTTATTGAACGTTCAAGTTTTGTTTGGCCAAGTGTACCTAAAGCTTTGTGATTTCTGTTCAACTTTGAAGTGAGCACAGCCGTCTGTATACTCGTCGGGTCGTCCCTCCCTCCTCCTGGTAGCTGCCTGTCGTCTGAGTAGAAATTGTAGTTCCAAACCTGCCACCCGGGATGGGGTCACTACCGTTGTGCATTTGATTAACCAAGAGACGGTGCGGCTCCATCCCGGGACGGCAAGTGAGGAACTACTCAGACGACAGGCAGCTATTAGGAGGAGGGAGGGACGAACGACGAGTATACAGACGGCTGTGGTAGTGAGACTACAGCCAACTTTCACGCTTCATATAGAAACTAATTCATGTTGTCACCTGCTTATTTGTTTATTGATGAAGTTAAAACATGGTGGTGTTAAAAAAACAGAGGTGTGCTCAAGAAAGAGTGATTTTTTTAATTTCCTTTTTACATATGATTTTCTAGACCTCTAGGTACACCTCAGTATTCCTGTCATTGTTATGGATACAATCGGACAATTACTAGACTATAAATAATTGCATGGGTAATTAACAGAAGCAGGATTGAAGGATTTAAAGTGTCAAGGTTAGTTACCTAACCTAGGGCCTACCTCATTATTATGGTAATCCCTCATGTGCTGATGTCTATTTGGTAGGTGAAGGTAGCCTAGTTAAGAAAAATACCAAATATTTCATAATTTGGTGTTTTTGTTTTACATAACACAAAATTCCTTGTGGAAACTTGTAATTTTATTTATCTGTCACAAAACACAAATCAGAGGTGAAGACATTTTCTCTTTCTTATCTATTCCCACCCACTTCTTAGAGCGGTGCGAATAGACAATGATGTCTCACATATTTGTTGTTTGGCAGCGCCACCTGTCCAGTCTTAAGATGTTTTGTTTGTAAGGTGGCGGGAAAGTAGTTTCTGTTTCATAAGAAATAAGTAATAACTGTTAAATTATTATGCACAGAACCGAGACTTGTAAATGTAGAATAATACTACAAACAACAGCCTCTGGATCTATTTATCATTTCATATTAATAATGTACAGTGCTTGCTAAGTTGATTATTAAATATTATTCTTTTTAATTCTATTCTAATCATGTAATTTCAGGTTTTCAATTTATTTGGAAATAGGGAACTCTCTTTAGTTGTAAAATGGATTAAAAAAAAGTAAAATATATGAAAGTATAGATGTCAAGGGTGTAGACAAGCAAGCGTTATTATTGTGGGATGAATAGTTTTCAAGTAATTAATACAGAAAGATTGGTAGAAATCTCTGAATACCTTGATTTAAAAACAGTAATATCGGCATTGATGTCACGGGGTACCGTATTGCCATGGCAACAAAGCATTCACCATGGTAACACTCACATTGTTATGGAATTAGAAATGAGGAGTATAGTTTCAAAAAGAGTTATTGGCACCCAACACCATTCTTAGATAGGTAATGACACATTTAGTGTAACAATAAGACTGCGTGAAGAAAAATAATTGCCGCATTATGGTAAATTTAGAAGAAAAATAGTTAATTTTAAATACGTAAAGTCAGTGTTCGAAAACACAGTATTTTCTCAAATATTTAATTTTTAAATTTGGACATACATCTATTTGAAACAATGGCATAAAATAACAAAGGACATAACTCATTTTGTTTGAAACTAATTTTTTTTTTACAAAAAAAATTGTTTCAAAAGATTGATTAAAGTAGCAGAATATATTGTTGACAGCAGCTTGACAATTATTCAGCTGACCGATGGAATCAAGGGGGCTCAGGGTGCTCTTGGCTCCCGGTTGATTCGTTTGGACATACCTTCTTTTGAAAGTAGGTACCTAGGTATATGAAGTTTTGCCAACAGAATAGACCATTTTAAATATTATCTCGGTGGCTCTGCTTTCTAAGAAAAATCATATGCAGTATTATTTCCAGACACCTTAGTCCCTGTTTCAACAATAGGTAAAACAGGGACTAAGGTGTCTGGAAATCAGACTGCATATGATTTTTCTTAGAAAGCAGAGCCACCGAGATAATATTTAAAATGGTCTATATCATTGCAATGATATGGACATCATTTTTTTGAACCGCAAAAGCGCTTCACGTGCTTGAAGAGCGCATTTAAACGATTCCATTTCCACCTCGAACTCGAAACGTGAAATAAGTGGCACGATGTAGAAAAAGGACCGCCATCTTTAAAATATAAGGTGGAAACACGATGTAGAAAAAGGACCGCCATCTTTAAAATATAAGGTGGAAACTCTTCGCTGTATCACCATTGAAATCTTTGAATACGAATTACGGGTAGAAGTCGCTCGCGTATAACACAGCTCGCGTATAAATCACTAGCGCTTTCTCGAGGAACTAAAGTTATCAAGGTCTATCGATTGACTAGTTTTTAAAAGAATATTATAAGAATGTTTTAATGTTTTAAGAAGTTTTGAATGTTTAAAGAGTATATTAATGTGCATTAGAATGTTTAAGAATGCATCGCTAGTTTGCAACATGAGCCCATAGCGCAGGTGAGTGTTACGCGATGTGCATCTACATACCTTGATATTCGGGCTATTGGAACTGATATCGCGGAAAGACTCGAAGAGTTTCCATCTTATATTTTAAAGATGGCGGTCCTTTTTCTACATCGTGTACAAAAAAAAAAGTGAAGTGGACATACTTCGTTTTGAAACTACGCTCCTCAAATTACATCACAGGGCTCACATAAAAGATTTTCCCGACAAAATGTCACATGAACTTACAATTTGATATTTTAAACAAGCATTGATTGTGTACGGAACATGACCAGATGTCATTCACATTTGCACTCCGATCAATTTTAGTTGTGCCAAGTGTACCTATCGATATAATAAGGTTTGATAACTGAGAGTAGATTACGTATAATTATTTAAATTGCTCAGAACATGTAGAAGATTGCATCACTATCATTCATTGACTCAACTTGAACGGCTTCAGTTTGATACTTTTAGGCTGCGTTTCACCAAGATTCTAAACCCGGTTTAGAGGCGGTAAACCTGGTTTAGGGCCCTTTTAACCAGGTTTACCGCCTCTAACCGGGTTTAGAATCTTGGTGAAACGCAGCCTTAGTTGCGGTTTCTAGTGGTTCTCACTTCTCAGTGTTGGGGAGGAACTAGTTCCTTTTTGGGGAACATTTAGGGGAACTTAGTTCCTTTATTCTTAAAGGAACTTAGGAACAAAAAAGTTCCTTTGTAAGGAACTTAGGAACTTATTTTTCGTTATTTATAAGTTCCTTTCGAATAGGAATATATATAGTAGGTATCTTATGACATGATTTGCACAGAATTTATAACGAATAATTACCCATTTTTTTGTGTCTTCCTAAATGTATCTGATATCTGAAAATATACTGTTTCATCGCTTTGCTCACTCAATTTAGAGACACAGTTATTAAAGAAAAATCCGGGTTGCTTTTGGAGGGCATTGTAACTTAAAAGGAACTTAGTTCCTTACTGGTAACTTTCAAGAGGAACTAGTTCCTTTTTGATCAAAGGAAATGGAACTGGAACTAGTTCCTTTTTTTGAGGAACTTACCCAACACTGGTGGTTCTAGCTCAGAATGATGTAATTTCTCACTTTCTAACTTGTGCTCTTAAACCTAAGTCAATGGACTTTCCATACAACCCTGTTGGAGGGTCTATGCCATAGTAGAGGGCCAAAAGGTCGATTTAAAGCTCCCGTAGGATCGTCGTGAAGGGAAGGTGCCACCTATCTTAGTCGAAGAATATCAAAGTCAAATAGGCCATTTTGCTTCATCGGTCGGGTGGCAAGCTAATTTTTTTATATGTTGTTCCTAACAGTCCAAAGTAACCACCATTCATAATAAGTCAAAATGAAACCATCGGAACATGCCCAAAAAATTCACGAACGCCAAAACGGGGGGCCAAACACGCAAGTGTTAAAACTGCTGCAGATCATTTAATTTCGGTCCAATTTTCTCCAAACAAAAACAGAAATGTTCAACATAATAATGTTAATCTGAAAAAAATTAAAGTTGACCAATTTTGGAAATTATATGGTCGATTTTTACAAAAAATGTACAAAACGGGGTACTCGAGGCACTTTCGTTTCTTCCTGCGTCCGAGTTATAACTCCGATTGAAAAATAATTTACATGATAAAATAGCTTGTTCTTTTTCCAACAAATTTGTCGCTTGAAGTTTGTCGGTACGGGAACTTCATCGCAATGTTTTTGCGTTTTACGAAACTACTTCGCGCGCGAAAACGAGATTTCCCCCCCTCCTCCCACGCTAACGGCCATAAGAACCCAAGGCGAGCTCACAAGTAGCTTGCGTCGCTCAGTGTTTCGTCACTCAGTCATGTTGTTTTAATCACAAATATTATTCTACTTATAGAAACTATATATCCAAATCATCAAATAACTTATTATTACATTTACATGTTCTTAAACATTAATTACTATTTAGTATTTATTATATCACCAGTATCATCTCTCAAATATATCATCTCTCAAATTATCTTGTCAACTGTTTTTTACCTTCTGTTTTTTTTATTATGTGTCATTTCTTTTTATTGAAAGTTTGTTAGTTTAAATGTATTGAAGAAGATTCCAATATCAGCATTAAAACTGTTTAACCCTATACCTATAGTGTACTTGTGTGAAATACTTATTTTTAAATCCTAATTAAAATTTGGTGTCTACAACACAAACTTCTGTGTTAATACAATAAAACGCAGAACACGGGGAACAGTGAACAGGTGGAAAATATTCTCTTCAGAGAGTAGTTCCCATTATTTCAAAATGACACATTGTGTAATTGTTTTAATTATTGAAGTATAGTAGCCTATGGGACAAAACATCCAAATGATTGTTAAATATTTATTTAAATGAGTGTGTTCCGTTTAAAATGAGTGTGAAGTATTTCTTTACGAGAAATCGAGAATCTGCTAATTACAGAATTATTCGTAAGTGCTGAAATGATAATCAATCCAAATATTAAGAAGGAACCTGCGAAATAAAAACGCGCATCCCGACTGGGATTCGAATCCAGATCCTTTGGGTTAAGTCCCTATGATTAAATACACCGTCTATAAGTGAGGGATTCACTAAATTTCCACTAATTTTGTTTTTAAATGTTAGGAAAAAGATAAGATTCACTGAAGTTCTTTGTAAGGTTGTTGTGGTAAGGTAGTATTATTTTATCAATTTTATCTTGTGTAGATAGACGATGGAGAACAGTCGGTAGAGAAGTGCTTCAACATGCTTCAACACACAT
The DNA here is from genome assembly GCA_934045905.1 of Leuctra nigra. NCBI lineage: Eukaryota > Metazoa > Arthropoda > Insecta > Plecoptera > Leuctridae > Leuctra > Leuctra nigra. The sequence goes on from OW203761.1 coordinate 53,864,088, forward strand.
GCACAATTACGCACTCGAGTTACCCAATCAGTCCAATATGAGCGAAATGTATGTGCAATTTGTAACCGAGTACAAGATCAAATTGATAAGCTCATCTAAATCACAATAAAAGAATTTACAACCCCGTCGTTGTCACTTGTTGACGACTGACATGATGATGTATTCGCTAAAATTCTGCCACATAGAGTGCTGAACCAAATATCGACTCATTTCTTTTTAGATTACATGTTATTTATTGTAGGGTGAAATTTGCAAAATAGTCGGAATTTGATTGAGAGAGAATCTTTTACACCGCCACTAAGCAAGCGATTGTCTCAACAGATGTTTCGATCTTGGATTGGAATATTCAGGGCTTCATCTGCAGTAATGTATAGGACAAAATGAACTTCGTGGATATTTATCGTTTCGTAGGTAAGAGCTGAACCCACTATCGATTAGAAAAACCTAAAACATACAGACGAAGTTGTAATTATAATATTTTGACTTATAAAAATAATATTTTCGCTGTTATGTAAGATATACCACATAGACTGTAAAAATACATCAACCCCCTCAACTCAATAGACGATTCCATAAAATATCTGAGTGGCTCTGGTTTCTGAAATAATTCATGCCGTTTGATTTCCAGATAACTATTGTAGTGTGTAACTCATTGTTGACACACTACAATAGGTAGGTGGAAATCAAACAGCAAGTGAAATTTTCTTAGAAACCAGAGCCTATCAGATACTTTATGGAATCGTCTATTAATCAAATTTTTATTCATTTGTTGAAGCTTGTGAGCAATTCATTATTTTATAAGATTATTTATTTATTTTGTATTCGTGTTTTCATTGGCATGTGTACACATGATTGATGATTGACATGTGGGCAATAAGATACTTAAGTATATATTGGCTTATTTGAATTTTCTGGCAATAATAGCAGTACCGAAAAGTATAGAACATTACAGATTGCACTTTCTATGGCCAATAATCCGAATGAGACCACTAAAATCCTTCTTAAAAATAAAATTCTTAGATTCTTTAGATTCTTAAAAAATAATTCCTTCTAAAATTGGGCATGTATTAATAATTTAATTTCCTATTTTAAAATTTTATTTAAAATACAAAATAATTTGACATACAAAAAAGTATGTACAGTGTTAAATGTGCAGAATAACATCAACTGTATCGGTAAAAGAAATACACTAGCATGTGTCCTGCATGTAAAGTGTACCTCGTGACAATGTTTCAGGTAATATAAAAAATTAAAATAAAAAATTATTCAACATTTGAGAAAATAAATTCACATATCTCACACCCCGTGGCCACTGTTCTGTGATGTACAAATAATTTTAAAAGATAATTTGGCAATAAAATGAGTTTTATAGATTAATTAAATTCATATAATAAACGTCTAATGTTCAGAATCACAATCAATACATTCACAAAAAGTGTATTATTATACCCCTAAAAAAGTATCTTGTAATTTCACGTAAGTTATGTGTTATTAATCACCCATGAAGAGACAAAGCAATAAACGCGATACATAAACTGTCCATGACGCAAGCTACTTGTGAGCTCGCATTGGGTTCTTATGGCCGTTAGCGTAGGTGGAGGGGGGGAAATCTCGTTTTCGCGCGCGAAGTAGTTTCGTAAAACGCAAAAACATTGCGATGAAGTTCCCGTACCGACAAACTTCAAGCGACAAATTTGTTGGCAAAAGAACAAGCTATTTTATCATGTAAATTATTTTTCAATCGGAGTTATAACTCGGACGCAGGAAGAAACGAAAGTGCCTCGAGTACCCCGTTTTGTACATTTTTTGTAAAAATCGACCATATAATTTCTAAAATTGGTCAACTTCAATTTTTTTCAGATTAACATTATTATTTTTAACATTTCTGTTTTTGTTTGGAGAAATTGGACCGAAATTGAATGATCTGCAGCAGTTTTAACACTTGCGTTTTTGGCCCCCCGTTTTGGCTTTCTTGAATTTTTTGGGCATGTTCCGATGGTTTTATTTTGACTTATTTTGAATGGTGGTTACTTTGGACTGTTAGGAACAACATTTACAAAAATTAGCTTGCCACCCGACCGATGAAGCAAACTTCGTTATTTGACGAGATAGCCGTCTGATAATCCTAGACTATCTCACTAAATGCATATATAGGTCCAAAACCTAAAAAATGTTGGTGCCACCCCCAGACCCCTGGCGGGGGCTGGGGGCTGGGGGCTAAAGTTATTCATTCCTGTACCCTACACGAAAAGACATTGAGGATTATTTTTTTTATTTAAGATCAAAACTGAATGCCCTATTGTAAAAAAAATGTATTTTAAAAAAAATTGGCCGCCATCTTGGAAAAAAAATTTGAAACATTAAGAATTTATATACACTATAAATCGGTCATTGGACGAACAAATGTCTCAAACAAAAGTTATAGTCATAAAATGCAATAACTTTGTAATTTAACATTTTTTTCTATCACCAATACTTTATGAGTAAGAGCCGATTAAGTGCCGTTTTTCGGAGCGGGATAGGGACTACACAATGTTAATTGATCTCGGGGGCCTTGAACGGAGTGAATTTTACCGCTTTTTTATGACATCGTAGCGCCGAAACCGTTCATCCGATCTAAAAAATCTTTGCGGCATATGAAAGGTACATTCTTTGGGTCAACTTTCCCGAATTCGCAACAATCTTCTTTTTTCCATTGTTGAGAAAAAGCAATATTTCTTGAACAGAAATCGAACTTATTTTCAATTTGTTTTTATGGAGGGAGTACAGGCATAAGTGAATTATACCTGAAAAATTTTGTGAAGGGGGCTGGCACCAAATGCCATTTGATAAAGCATGCTTTGAGATGTTTGAAAAGTTATGGTGCCAACCACGCAACCCTGGCCGGGGGCGGGGGCGGGGGGGTATTTTCCAAAAAATCGACGGTTTCAAAAAAATTATCTGAAAAATTGGCACATATAAATAAGATTATGTAATTTGAAAAAAAGAAAACAAATATGTCCAACGCCGCCATCTTGGGAAAAAAGGTTACAAAAACAGCTTTTTATACTACTGAACAACGTGGGCCGGTTATTAAATTCCGGTTGGCGCAAGAAAAGGTCCAATGGGCGAGATATCGCTGTGATGAAACTTCTTCAGTAATTTGGCTGAACATCTCACATATTATAACAAACATACCAAGGTTTGATGTGTGAAAGTTTCAAAAACATGACTAATGTAGAAAAAAAGTTACAGCTGTTCGAATTTGGTTATCGAAAAGTCGATTAATTTGAGATCCGTTTAATTGATTTTTCGATAACCATATTCGAACAGCTGTAACTTTTTTTCTACAAGCGTAATGTTTTTAGAACTTTCAAACATTAAACCTTGGTATGTTTGTTATAATATGTGAGATGTTCAGCCAAATTACTGAAGAAGTTTCATCACAGCGATATCTCGCCCATTGGACCTTTTCTTGCGCCAACCGGAATTTAATAACCGGCCCACGTTGTTCAGTATGTATAAAAAGCTCTTTTTGTAACATTTTTCCCCAAGATGGCGGCGTTGGAAATTTTTGTTTTCTTATTTTCAAATTACATAATCCAATTTATGTGTGCCAATTTTTTCAGATTTTTTTTTGAAACCGTCGATTTTTTGGAAAATGCCCCCCGCCCCCGCCCCCGGCCAGGGTTGCGAGGTTGGCACCATGACTTTTCATACATCTCAAAGCATGCTTTATCAAATGGCATTTGGTGCCAGCCCCCTTCACAAAAATCCTACGGTGTGATTCACTTGTTCCTGTACTACCTCCATAAAAACGAATTGAAAATAAGTTCGATTTCTATTCAAGAAATATTGCTTTTTCTCAACAATGGAAAAAAGAAGGTTGTTGCGAATTCAGGAAAGTTGAACCAAAGAATGTACCTTTCATATGCCGCAAAGATTTTTTAGATCGGATGAACGGTTTCGGCGCTACGATGTCATAAAAAAGCGGTAAAATTCCCTCCGTTCAAGGCCCCCCGAGATCAATTAACATTGTGTAGTCCCTATCCCGCTCCGAAAAACGGCACTAAATCGGCTCTTACTCATAAAGTATTGGTGATAGAAAAAAATGTTAAATTACAAAGTTATTGCGTTTTATGAATACTATAACTTTTGTTTGAGACATTTGTTCGTCCAATGACCGATTTAAAGTGTATATAAATTCTTAATGTTTCAAATTTTTTTTCCAAGATGGCGGCCAATTTTTTTTTAAAAATACATTTTTTTTACAATAGGGCATTCAGTTTTGATCTTAAATAAAAAAAAATAATTATCTATGTCTTTTCGTGTAGGGTACAGGAATGAATAACTTTAGCCCCCAGCCTCCAGCCTCGCCAGGGGTCTGGGGGTGGCACCAAATGTTTTTAGGTTTTGAACCTATATATGCATTTAGTGAGATAGGTGGCACCTTCCCTTCACGACGATCCTACGGGATTCCACTTGGCCCCCTACTACTACATTTATTACGTACATTTTGTGAAATTATAAAGAAAGACAAGCATAAGCTTGAAATCTTATGACAGGAATCTTGCTTTTGGAGGGGACAGAAATCTTTCTTCAGCCGATGTAACTTGTGCAATCTTTGCTGTAAACACATTTAAATAAATCAAGCCGTTCATGATCATAGTTATATGTTCCATCGTCGATTTTGATCGGAATTTCACTGTGTTTGTCACTTTACGAGCGTTTCCTTTTCACTCTTTTGGCACGGACCTTACTTGATTTTATCTGTGCCAGTAGTAGATATCCCAGAAAAAACACTCCGTGTAAAAATACCAGCCAAGTCTCTTTAACTATAAAAAAAAATAGAAGAAATCTAAAAATTCAGCACTGAAAAGGAGTGATATCAAAAAAGGAGCCAAGTCAACGAATTTACCAAATTTTAATCGTACCATTGAAATAAAAATATCAACCCCCGAGAAATACTTAAAAAAAGGACTTGGCGCATCGTTTTTTTAAAGACACTTTTCTATCCTAAAAGTATAGGAAGAACTCTACAAGTATATTTTCCTGAGTATATCACATTCATTATCGACGAATCATACTACGTTTTAATATAACTAGTACTCTTACCTACTGGCAGTTTTGGTATTTTGTCAATATTCAGAGGAAATAAACGGATAAACGAATAACGAATAAACGGAAGCGGCCTAGTCTATTCGTTATTGCCACTATTTCTAGGGTCATATTAATCAATCATACTTCTCAATATCGTGACTGAGGGAAATAGCGAAAGCGCTCATTACAAGAAGGCCGTCAATGAGATTTGTATAAGTGACTAGTGCACTGAGCCATGCTGCTCAAATAATTACTGACTAGATTTTTATCTAAAGTAATACGTTATGTAATTTATGAATTTTTTTGGTATAAAATGTTAATTAATAGCAATTAATTACACGGCGAGAAGGTTCCAAGTATAATGCTGTAGTAGGTATGTTGATGTACCCACAAAACTATAGGTACCTACCAATCACAAACACAACTGTTCTGTATTTATTGCTTGTAAGACAATGCTATGTTTCTTTGCGTACTTATATTTAAATTTAAAATATTTTACAGAATGTTCAATATTTAATTTGAAAGTTTTGTCCCAATTTTTCTAGGCATTTCTGAACTACGTAGTATGTGAGTGGCTTAAGCTTAAGAATAGAAAAATGTCTTTAAAAAAACGATGCGCCAAGTCCTTTTTTTAAGTATTTCTCGGGGGTTGATATTTTTATTTCAATGGTACGATTAAAATTTGGAAAATTCGTTGACTTGGCTCCTTTTTTGATATCACTCCTTTTCAGTGCTGAATTTTTAGATTTCTTCTATTTTTTTTTATAGTTAAAGAGACTTGGCTGGTATTTTTACACGGAGTGTTTTTTCTGGGATATCACTTCTTTTGTTAGTTTATACATACAGCTTGTAGCACATGTCCGAGCAGGGACTAATTTCTTTAAAAAAATACGCCTCAACCGATTTGGTTACTATGAAAAGTTGCGTTTGGTATAAGATGACAATGATTATCCAAGAAGAATAGCTTAAGTTTCGTTATAATCGATCCAGCCGTTTTCGATACATGACGTCACTTCCGGTTTTGAAATAGCGGCCGAATTCCGGTATAGGTAATAAGAAAACAATCTAGTTTTATCTAGTTGATACCTTCATGAACGACCATCTGAATTCCTAATCCCTATATTTCCGTAAAATCGGTCATGCCGTTTGTAATATATGACGTCACTTCCGGTTTCATTTAGTGGTTCCTGCCGCCATTTCCGGTACCATTAATTTATTTATTCATTTTTCACAATTGATTTTTCAAATAAATAGCAGAATGAATACGCAGGAGCTAGTTCAGTTGCAATCGGTACAGGCGTTTTAGATATATGACGTCACTTCCGGTTTCAGGAATGGCGGCCGAGAACACTGCTACCTTGAATATATAAATTGTATTGTCTATGTTACAATGTAAGTTAATTATGTACGTATTTTAAGTATAATTTGTTGAAATAAGTTAAATATTGCGTATTTATGACGTCACTTCCGGTTTAGAAAATAAGAAAATAATATTTTTTTTATTGATACTTCATATAGATGACCATCTAAATCGAATGGCGCTAATTTCGTTCTAATCAGTCCAGACGTTTTTGAGTTATGACGTCACTTCCGGTTTAAAAATGGCGGCACAAAAAATCACAAGAGGCAAGGTATCATCAGACGCCAAAAGTGCATATGTGGTAAAAGTTTCAGGTCGATCGGTTTAGCCGTTTAGGCTGTGGCGGTGATAGCAACGTTTCCTGATATCATCTTCAGAATCAGAAAGTGGTGTAATTTCACTGTTTTCTCGGCCCTCTAGCTCGCAAACGGCATAACATATTGTTCCCTAATTTGGTATATGTAGTGGGGTGGGCCATAGCTCGAAATTAAGATATATCGCAACAATGTGAGATTTTCCAATTTTAAGATCCAGTAGGCCGAAAATGCCATGTTGTTGCTTACAGTAAAAGTGGTTGGTCTGCTCCTCAGTTTATTAGTCATTTACGGTATGTTGAGTGAGTGTGAGTGTACGGTACGACTTGGCTGGGTGGAGCGACCGCTCCACTAGATCCCCATAAAAAACACTCCGTGTAAAAATACCAGCCAAGTCTCTACAACTAAAAAAAATTATGAAATCTAAAAAATTCTGCACTGAAAAGTAGTGATATCAAAAAATGGTCCAAGTCAAAACTTTATTTGAAAATCAAAAAATACTTGGCGCATCGTGTATACATAGTTTAGAAGTATAGACCAGATAGAAAATATACATCAAATATACATAATACATGTAGTTTACCTATTATGCCCTAAAAAAACGATGCCCCAAGTATTTTTTGATTTTCAAATAAAGTTTTGACTTGGACCATTTTTTGATATCTCTACTTTTCAGTGCAGAATTTTTTAGATTTCATAATTTTTTTTAGTTGTAGAGACTTGGCTGGTATTTTTACACGGAGTGTTTTTTATGGGGATATCACTCCTTTCTTTAGTTTATTCTTAGAACTTGTGACGTCAATTGAACAATTACTAAATCCATTAAAAATAGTCGCCATTGACAATTTGGTTTACTAATGAAACTCTGCGTATGGTACTATATATTTGCTTTAAATGATCTTTCATGAAGAATAGCAAAGGTTTCATTCCTATCAGTTAACCGAGTTCCGAGATATGGCAACACTTCGGTTTTCAAAATGGCTCCTGAACTTACTGCACTGCCACAAAGAATGTATATCTATAAATGATGTGTATCATTTTAAGTTTTCTGAATATGTATTCATTATATAGGAGGGGATTATAATAATTTTTAAATTTGAATGATGTAATTTCCGGTCTTATAAATAGGAAATTTCTAGTGTGACTGTTCCCATTTCATAGAGATGACCTTCCGAATCGTTTGGCGGTAGTTTCATACCGATCAGTCAACCAATTTTCAAGATATGACGTTACTTCCTGTTTCAAAATGGCTGCTGAAATCACTGACCCCTTGAATTATAATTTAAACATGAGTACATTTTATTATAAGCTGTCTCAAATAGTATATTTATTGTATCAAAATGTAAATTTGTGAGATTTTTAAAATGTGTGACGTCATTTCCGGTTTCGGTATGGGAAACTGAAAAATATTATTGATGATAATACATAAAGTTGACCGTCTAAATTGTTTAGCGCTGGTTTCGTTCAAATCTATTTAGCCGTTATTGACATATGATGTCACTTCCGGTTTCAAAATGGCGGCTTCCGGTTGGTTTTATAATAAGTCAAATGAGATATCAAAAGTACATACGTTACATAAATAACAAAATAATCGGATCAAATTTGTTGCCGAAATGCCATTCGATGTATTTCAAATTTCATGACGTCATTTCCGGTTTCGTTTACATAAATTTTAGTCTGTTGCTATTGATAATCCATATAGTTTACCGTCTGAATCGTTTGGCGCAAATTTCGTTCCGATCGGTATAGCCGTTGTCGAGATATGACGTCACTTCCGGTTTCAAAATGGCGGCACAAAAAATGTATGGGGTGAAGGTTAAATCAGACGCCAAAAGTGCACACGTGGTAAAAATGTGAGATCAATCGGTTTAGCCGTTTAGGCTGTGGCCATGTTACCGGATTTGAATTCCAGGAGACTACTACTACTACTACTGAGATTATTATTATTATGAAAACCGCCCTAAAACACTGTTTTTACGGCCCTCTAGCGCGCAAAGGGCGTGACCTATTGTTCCCAAATTTGGTATATGTTGTAGGGTGGGCCATAGCTCGAAATTAAGATATATCGCAACAATGTGAGATTTTCCAATTTTAAGATCCAGTAGGCCGAAAATGCCACTTTGATGCTTACAGTAAAAGTGGGTTTGCTCCAGCCTTTATATGAGAGTGTGCGTGCGCCGTACGACTTGGCTGGCGTGGAGCGACCGCTCCACTAGATTCAGGTCACTGTTTCTCTGATCGAGCTGAAATTTGATCACATGTAATAACAAAATCAGCGGCTTGCAAGCCGAACTTGTTTCGAGATTCTTTGATTGGCTCAAATTTAAAAATAATATATATCTTATGATTGGTTGATCTGAACAATTTGAATTTTTGTACTGTCAAGAAGACCAACATTTAATAAAAATCTACAAAGTTTCAGTCTAAATGCTCCAATTGGTCGAAAGACAAAATGTTCGGATTAAGCTAAAATTTTGCATGTTGATCAAGAACAAAATTATATCAAATTTTATAAATTTCAGCCCCATCGGTCAAGTATTTACACATTTTTGCAATTTTAAGAGTTTTTGAAGAACTGTCCAAAGGAGTTTGATAGAAAAGTTAAAAAATCACAGCAAATGGAAATTGGCAAAAGAAAATCAATAATCTGTAGCATTTTCTATGATTGAGTGAATCGTGTTTGGTGCTCGCTTATCAACGCGTGAAACTGAAGGGCAGGTTCTTCGAGATCGTTGGTTTTGTTTTTCCATACGGATTCAAGGCTTACGACGTCAGACAAACAAAACAATCAACTGATTTGCCAGCTTGAATGATATTTCATTGAGTATGACGTCACGCTCGATCATACGATCACTCGCACGATCTCGATAGTCCTGGGTCTTGTAGATCAGTGGCGGCTATTACAGTGTGCAAGGTGTGACAATTGCACACCTGATCATCCAAGAAAATTATTAAAAATTGCTTCCGTTTAGTAAAAATTGTAGGCAAGCTACGATGCAGTGTATGCGTGGGTGTGAATCTTACTGTGTATGATTTATGCTTACAGATATATTGACAGGTAAGACCATTAAAATGTAATTCAGAAATTCTTACATTTCACAATGTGACCATTGAGGCTGCTCCCACCAAATGTAACAAACAATCGCCTATAAGTAATCCAGGAAGTAGGAAGTTAAATGTTTTGTCTAATAATTTTGCTCTCCAAAACACGTAAAAATGCATCAATTTCAAACTAGATACAAAAAAATACGGGGCTATGCGCCCCGGACCCGCATGTGCTGGGGGGCCCTTCCCCCAGACCCCCATTGTACTTTCTTCTACGTCCTCCTATGAAATTGCACACCTGTTGTAAAGCCAAATAGCCGCCACTGTTGTAGATCATCAAGTATGACGTCACGCTCGATCATACGAGCACTCGCACGATCTCGATAGTCCTGGGTCTTGTAGATCATCAAGTATGACGTCACGCTCGATCATACGAGCACTCGCACGATCTCGATAGTCCAGGGTCTTGTAGATCATCAAGTATGACGTCACGCTCGATCATACGAGCACTCGCACGATCTCGATAGTCCTGGGTCTTGTAGATCATCAAGTAGCAACAGAACTATCCATTATTCAGTGCAACACAACACATCACCAGCCACAAGTTTTCGCGATCCTATTTAAAATTCCTGAACGGAAAAAAAAAACTTAAAGAGTCGACAGGACTCGCAGAAAATTTCGATTCCGAAGTAAAAAAAATCCTAGAAATGCATGAAAATTAGCTCTAGCTCTGCATTAGCTGTGGATTGTGCGTGACATTTGTGACATTTAATCGTCACAATATTTATCGTCACTTATTTCATCGTGTGTTGCATATTGCATAATATTGCTGGGAAGTAAGTTATTTTAATTCAAATATGGAAACCACAAAAAACCATAAAAAGGCGGTCCCTACTTATTCTAAACGGCTTGACTGATTTTTTTCAAAATTTAAAAGCATAGCGATAAAGGGTAAATCTGAGTCCCTATAGTGATTCAAAAATATTATAAAATATTATTTTTTTTCATTGATAAGGTGCTAATTGGGCAATATGGGTCTATTTGGTACCTCTGCCCTGAAATAAAAGAAACAAAAAATAAAATGTTGGGTACGAGAGACACAGATCTACTCTTTATCTATAACCTGTGAAAATTTGAAGACAATCGGTAAAGCCGTTTATAAAAAAGTAGGGGTCGCCTTTTTGTGCTTCATAAAACATGGATTTCATCAAGTATCGTAGACTCATAAATTATCTCCCGAATTTTACCAATTTCCATATTTACATTAAAGTAATCGCGTAACACATTGCTTGCTTTTGAATTTACAATTTTTTGTTTGAGGTATACTTCAGGAACATTTGACGCATTGAACATAGACTAAAGGTAGAAGAACTTTAAGTGCACCGCCCACGGTTATTAACGAATAACTCGAAAAGTAAGTGCGCACTAATTGACCGAGCGTAGCGAGCGTCACCACGGTACTCTTATGACACTTTCTCTGTGTGTTTGTTTTTTTTGTTTTTTTTTTGTTTGTTTGTTTGTGTTCACTGCCCAGGTCAAACCGCTCAAGCAATCGATCTGAAATTTTGTACACATACTAACGGACTCTATGCGGTCCCTGGGATCGTTTTTGAACGGGATCCCGTGATTGGTTCAAATTTAAAAAAAATTATCTTTCGATTGGTTGTTCCGATCAATTTGAAATTTTGACAATTCATTACGACCAACCATGAACGAATACACCTATACAGGGATAGATAACGCCGTATCAATTACATGCTAAACGACAGTCCCTATCCGTGTCCTGTTTTCAAATAAAATTCAGAGAAATAAAACTTGGCCGACCACTAAAAGCCAAATAGTATGAGTTTTCTTGTCAAGCTGACACAATGCCTACACCAATATATTACCAAAACATGATGTATATAGGAGCGCCAATACAATATCGACTTAATTAAACCAGACACACCTTAATAAACAGCTTATGTACAGAGAAGAACATGTCAACACGAAGGCGGGTTTTCAGATTCTTAAATATGGACGGAAAAATTGAATAGTTTCATTCTGATGTCTTGCTAATTTATATATTTACTATCTGCTTCATGAGCAATTAAATAAACACTGATTGATCTTCTTCTTTGGCGTGGGAGTATTCACAGTATTGTCAGTTATTTTACGGATGAAGAAACAATTAAAGAAAATCACAATAAATACGACAAAAGCACGTAAAATATGTCAAAACATTTTTATATCAGCTGTTTCAATGAAGTGACTTTCAGAAGGCTGTGGTTTATATTACTTTTACTGCATGCATGAAAACTGCGTGAAAACGAAAGTAGAAATGTTTAGAAGGCTAAGGTGAACCGGATAGTTCAAATGAAACGCGAAGTTATCTATCCCTGTATAGGTGTATTAATTCATGGACCAACATTGTACCCAATCTTAAAAATTTTCTGCCAAATCCTCCCATTGATTAAAATTTAAAAAAATATTTTATATGTTTTTTGAAATTTAAAGAAGAACCGTTTGTCCTATCAACTTAAAACTTTGCATGGTCGTTAAGACCAACATTATCTGCATTTTTGACAATTTTCAGACTAATCTGAGTTTAAATTCAAAAGTTATTGACATTTTACGGATATTTTGTGTGAATTGGCTGTCAAATTTCTCGTATTTCATATTTCACGGCATCTTCGAATCTTCAGTTCTAATTCAAGGTAGTTAGAGTAGAAACTTTCAAACGCATGAAACCAAAGATAATTAACGCATTAATTATCTTTGATGAAACTGATGACCGTTCAACAGTTATCTAATATTGGGTACACACACTAATATTATATGAGTGGTCCCAGGTATATTTTTTTTAATGAGATCCTGTGATTTTTGAAAATTATCAAGGAACCGTTTAATTAGAAAGGTTCAATTGATCAACTTAAAACTTCTCAAGGTTATTGGGACCAACATTTTAGAAATTTTTGAGACTTTTATACAGGTCTGTGAAGAAATTCAAGAATAAATATTGGCTTTTAAATTTAATAACATTTTCCATAGACAAAATTTCGGTTCGAGGTGTTGCGCGTATCCGTGCTCGCTCATCAACGCGTTACACAGAGCGTTTTCCTAGTTATGGGAATGGAGGGGATCGAACGCACTAATTGTGCACTAAAACATGGCGTGCTGAAAACTTTGAAATTTTCAATGGGCGGTGCTGCACCGCCCACGGTTATTCACGACTAACTCGAAAAGTAAGTGCGCACTAATTATGGGAATGGGGGGGATCGAACGCACTAATTGTGCACTAATTGCCTGTGAGTTTTTTTTATTAGTGCGTCAATGGGCGGTGCTGCGTGAAGTTGGCACTGCCCATAGTAAAGTGCGTTTTTCTCGGAAACGGATGACGCACTAATTATAAAATTAGTGCCGATCGAACGCACTAATTGGGCACTAATTCATCCCACACATGAGATAATTAGTGCGTTAATGGGCGGTGCTAACTTCACGGACCTAATTTAGAGTCCGTGTTTCTTTTGGAGGGCATTGTAACTTAAAAGGAACTTAGTTCCTTACTGGTAACTTTCCACTTTCCAGTTCCTTTATTTGAAAGGAACTAGGAACTGGAACTTGTTCCTTTTTTATCAAAGGAAATGGAACTGGAACTAGTTCCTTTTTATGAGGAACTTACCCAACACTGGTGGTTCTAGCTCAAGATGATTATTTCTCACTTTCTTACTTGTGCTATCTTAAACCTAAGTCAATGGACTTTCCATACAACCCTGTTGGAGGGTCTATGCAACATTTATTATGCACATTTTGTAAAGACAAGCTTATGAACAGAAATCTTTCTTCAGCCGATGTAACTTGTGCAATCTTTGCTGTAAACTCATTTAAATAGATCAAGGCGTTCATGTCATAGATATTTGTTCCATCGTCGATTTAGATCTGAATTTCAAAGTGTTTGACACTGAACGAGCGTTTCCTTTTCACTCTTTTGGCACGGACCAGCTTGATTTTATCTGTGCCAGTATTCACGTCACTGTTTCTCCGATCGAGCTGAATTTTGCTCACATTTAATAACAAAATCAGCGGCTTGCAAGCCGAACTTTTTTCGAAATTCTTTGATTGATTCAAATATAAAAAAAATAATCTTATGATTGGTTGATCTGAACAATTTGAATTTTTGTATTGTATGTTTTATTGATCCGCTATGTGATTCAATGCACGGTGGCAGAACATATAATAATGTGATAATATTATCTCACATAATAACATGATAACAATAATTATAATACATGCATCTCGACATTAAAAATCTAGTGTAGAATGAGAATGAATGAGAATGAGATGAGTGATGTGTGATGAGTACAAACAATAATAATATGGATTCATGCTGCACCTTTTCAAGATAATCAATCTTAGTTGAGTAATAACATTAATTATTAATCATGATAACTCAAGATTAGATGTCTAGTATGTAGTGATGAATGAGATGTGATGATGGTGTGATGCGTACATAGTACTAGGAAACCGCTCAGTGTAACGCGTTGATGAGCGAGCACGGGTACGTGCAAATTCTCGAACCGGAAATGCGTACACAACGCACAGAAAACATAATATACATCCATATTGAATTGATTATTGAGCAAACGTAGCGAGCGTCACCACGGTACTCTTATGGCACTTTCTCTGTGTTTTTTTTTTTTTTGCCTGCACTGCCCAGGTCAAACCGCACAACCAATCGATCTGAAATTTTGTACACATACTAACGTAATCTATGCGATCCCTGGGATCTTTTCTGAACGAGATCCTGTGATTGGTTCAAATTTTATAAAAAATATATTTTGATTGGTTGGTTCGATCAATTTGAAATTTAGCAAAGTCATTGCAACCAACATTGTACCCAATCAAAAAAAAATTCAGCCAAATCCTCCAATTGGTTCAAATTTGAAACCATTTTTCCTGTGATTTTTGAAATTTAAACTGGAACCGATTGACCGACCAACTAAAAACTTCGCATGGTCATTTGTACCAACATTTAAGGTATTTTTGCCAATTTTCACTCTAATCTGTCGTTATTTTCAAAAGTTTTTGTCATTTTAGGGACATTTTGCGTGTTGGCTGTCAAATTCACGGTGACTTCGAATCTTCAGTTCAAGGCAAGGTAGTTAGAGCAGAAAGTTTCAAACGAAATGAAACTAATAATGACCGTTCAACAGATTGATCTGATATTGTGTACACACACTTCATATCATATCATATGGGTGGTCCCAGGTATATTTTTTGAACGAGATCCTGTGATTTTTGAAAATTAACAAGGAACCGTTCAATCATAAAGGTTTAATCGATCAACTTAAAACTTAGCAAGGATTGGCACCAATATTTTTGGAGATTTTGGAGATTTTTATACAAGCCTGTGACGAAACTAAAGAATTGTTGGCTTTTAATGACATTCGATAGACATAATTTCGGTTCGAGGTGTTGCGTGTATCCGTGCTCGCTCATCAACGCGTTACACAGAGCGTTTTCCTAGTGATATCAACTTAAAAGTACATGCTTTTCATCGAAACTTTAAAATAGAATCTAAGCACCTGGTTCATAAAGCAAATCAGAATCAATTCAATTGGCACTGGAAAACATTCATTTCGATACTTCATTACTGACAGATATTAAAAATGTCAATAAGTTCATACGTTCTTAACTGATTGGGATGAAATTTTGTAAAATAAGAGACAATCCTTTACTATTAATGCACAGTTTCAACAATGGAGCTCTGAAATTGCGTTACGATAGACCTCTATAGAAATCGTCATTTTAGCCCAATTTTAATCAAACCCGGACTTTTCCTGTAGATAATTTCGAGCCAAATAAAGTGCACACAATTTCAATCGAATCCGTTGAGTATTTCGAGAGATATTAAAAGAAAACCAAATTTGCATCGAAAAACTTAATTTTTTCGAAACTTTAGAACTATAGGAAGCCGTGAAATATTTTATTAGGCAGTGAAGAAAATAGATTCACTTAGTAAACCTTGACTTTACAACCAGGGGCAAAACAATATTTCATGTGAATAAATGCAGACATCTTGGAGTGGGTTGGGTTTGGGGGGGGGGGGTGGGGGGGTGGGGGGGGGGGGGGGGCAGGGAACATTTCTGGCCAGAGTGTAATATTGTTACCTTCTTATGGACTTGGCTTAATTCCCATTCTACGTTTATTATTTGATCTAGGGCTAGGATGTTTAGGACCTATGAAACGTACAAAAAGACAGGCAAATAGTACCTTAAAACTATTAAAAAAGGACCATAAAGTCCCGAAAAAGGACCAATGAAATGTTATGCTTTGTAATATTTTCAAGTTACAACAATTGTTAAAGACATTTGATATTATTTTCCCCAATAATTTAAGAAAAAGGATAAAAATACATTCAAATAGCAAATAAAGGACTAAATTAATACACATTGGGATAAATGCATTTTCAGGCAAAATAAAACACTTATATTTGAAATCAGGAACACATGAAACATATTTATGTATCAATATTAAACGTGGCTGAACAAAAAATTAAAACGGATGTCCTAACATCCCAGCTCTGATATTACTATAGACAAGGATCAATCAAGGACATATCTTTTCCGCCTGACTTCACAACTTCCCATTTAATCAAAAGATTTTAGTGTGTATGCACCTACTATAAATAATTTTATGTATTATGAATCGAAATGATGCAGAATCTTTCATTGATGTGTTGATGAAGTAGAGATGCGAACGATTAAATAATCAGGATAAGGTATGAAGTGGAAGCCTGCAAAAAATCGCGTAGGTTTCTACTATAGCCTCTCGCAACCTGGAATTTCAAAGTAATTTTTGAAGTTATTACATACCTACACAGTATAAACACACTTTGATATTACATCTAAATACCATTTTTCTTTCATTATTTTGTGCATAGGCATTTGTTATACCATTTAATTATTGACAACCCATATTTGCTTTAATTAAAATATCTGAAACATTTACTGATTTTTATTTTGGAACTTATAGATTCGATCAAATTGTCATACTTTATTATGTCATATATTTCAAGTATTATACAAATGATATTAATTCTATATTCCATGCAACTGAAATTCTTGCGCTTATTTTTCATTGTTCATTTTTGATTGTATTTATTTATATACAATTTTTTTGAGCATGCTTAAAATGTTTTACTAATATTAAGCGGTTACAGTATATTTAAATATTTGCCAAATGGTTACTTACACGTTTTCTTTGTTTCTTATTTACGTGTACAGTGAGATTCAGAAGAAAGCGTTCGGAGTGCCCTGTGCACACTGCCTGGCACTACGACCGCTTTCTTCTGAATCTCACTGTACATACACTACATGGGCATTGGCTTTAGTGAACCTTCCACATATTTTTTATAATCGGATGGTAAAGAAAATTGTCACGAGAAGACAATCCCTTGCCAGCATAAGAGTATTTTAATGTTTTAATTTTAATGTTGTTCCATCTTCTATTATTCTTTGCCCAGAAAATAGTGCGCTTTGGGTCATGTTTTACATGGCGGGTCTCTCTAGTATTGGTCTTAATGATCATGCAAAATATGAGTTTGATCAGAATTATCGAAGACCGTTTTCATTTTTCAGCCTATCAGGAGATATTTATTTAAATTTTAACCAATGAATGGATTTCAAAAAAAATTATGGTATGCAAACAGAGAAGGTTGGTTTTACATGTGTGCAAAATTTCAGCTCGATCAAAGAAAAACTCTGACCTGTATAACCAAAATATGATTTGATCAGATTTATCGAAGACCAGTTTCATTTTTCAACCTATCATCAGGAGATGTTTATTTAAATTTTAGCCAATGAATAAATTTCAAAAAAATTTGGGGTCTGCAAACAGAAAAGGTTGTCTCCACATGTGTGCAAAATTTCAGCTCGATCGAAGAAAAACTCTGACCTGTATACAGTCAGGTAACGGAAAAAAAAAAACAGAGGTCCGTGCCAAAAAAAACAAAAGGAGACGCTCGCTTCGCTCGCTCAATTATAGATGCATGCATCTTCTCAAGTAAATAGGTGAAGAGGTAGTAATATTAGGATGAATGAGGATTTTGTACTGTCAAGAAGACCTGCAACATTAAATATAAATCTACAAAGTTTAAGTCTAAATGCTCCAATTGGTCGAAAGACAAAATGTTTGGATTAAGCTAAAATTTTGCATGTTGATCAAAGAACAAAATTATATCAAATTTTATAAATTTGAGCCCAATAGGTCGAGTATTTACAAATTTTTGCCATTTCAAGTGTTTTTAGTCTAAGGTAATACTGTAGCATTTTCTTTGATTGAGTGAATCGTGTTTGGTGCTCGCTTATCAACGCGTTACACTGGAGGAAGTTCTTCGAGATTGTTCGATTTGTTTTTCCATACGGAATCACGGCTTACTGACGTCAGACAAACAAAACAATCAACTGATTTGCCAGCTTGAATGATATTTCACTGAGTATGATGTCACGCTCGATTACCTATACGAGCACTCGAACGATCTCGATAGTGTTAGTCCTGGGTCTTGTAGATCATCAAGTAGAAACAAATACAGGTAGAAACTGAACTATCTATTATTCAGTGCAACACAAAACTTCACCAGCCACATATGGTTTCGGGATTCTATTTCAAATTCCTGAACGGAAAAAAATACTTAGGTGAATTTTATCCCGTATTTTACCAATTGTCAATTTCCATATTTTCTTAAAAGTAATCGCGTAACACATTGCTTGCTTTTTGAATACTAAAGGTAAAATAACTTTAATAAAGTACTCGCCCTTGCCTTGAGTTTACCCAAGACAAAAGTATACGCAGAAAATTGTGTTTCCAAGAATGTGCAAATGAACTGGAATATATCTTCAGAGTCTTAACTATTACGAGACACGGGCAAAGGGTTAACGACCTGATATTATCTGTTACAGAAACCAAAAGGCAAAGGCAAGGGGATGATCCGGGAAGCCTTGAGGAAAATGGTGAAGAAGACCGGCATTGCTCAGATGGCCCCAGGCCCAAGCAATGCCCCCGGCCCCAGTCATGCCCCCGGTGGGCCAAACAACGCCCCCGAGACCCGGAAGAAGGTGGAGAAGAAGCGCGCTGGCATTGCTCAGATGGCCCCAGGCCCAAGCAATGCCCCCGGCCCCAGTCACGCTCCCGGTGGGCCCAACAACGCCCCCGCGATCCAGGGCAAGGGCATGCAGCTGATGGACGCCATCAGGCAGACCCTGTGGCCCAAGCACAAGGTACATAACATTGTGGATATCAACTCCATGTCACATTTCCCAGGGTTCAACCCGCTGGAAAAACCCCAGACATTTTCACTCGGGTTTAACA
The DNA here is from genome assembly GCA_934045905.1 of Leuctra nigra. Lineage (NCBI taxonomy): Eukaryota > Metazoa > Arthropoda > Insecta > Plecoptera > Leuctridae > Leuctra > Leuctra nigra. The sequence continues at coordinate 53,883,234 of OW203761.1, forward strand.
TCTCTCACACTAAAGCTCTGATTCATGTTTCAATGAAATGTAAACTTACCAACCTAGCAACCAGTGTGATGCTATAACGAGATGTTTGTTTGCTCAGACGCCGCGCAGGAGACCGACTGATCGGTACGGACTGCGGCCGAACCCACAACCCGTCTCGATGTGGTGGACATTGCCCAAGGCCGAGGGAGAGGAGATGGAGATGGTCGAGTTCGTGCCATATGTCGTCTCAGACTCCGCGCCCGACACCGACGAGGAGGCGATGGTGAGTTCACTTGAAACAGAATATCACTCCCACTGAGACGGCCATACGTGCCATACGTAGTCTCGGACTCCGCCCCAGACACAGACGAGGAGGCGATGGTGAGTTCACTTGAAACAGAATATCACTCCCACTGAGACGGCCATACGTGCCATACGGACAAAACGGACAAAATTGCAAATACAAGTACCATGGGTCACAACAGGTTACACCTCAAATATAAAGTTCAACCGAAAATAAAATAACATTTTACAGAATCAAATAGTAATATATATTTCCAGCTAATTGAAAATACATAATGAAAATTGTCAACTAGGGCTTTGAAAATGTAGATGAAATGAATATGTTGATGTGCCAACACTTGCTAGTGTCGCGTGTTTTAGTGTTGACATCAAGTACAGGCCGAGCAAGTTGGAGAGAAAGCTGATGTGTTGTTGTTGTTTCACAGTCCAACCAGAAGACCAAGAAGGTGTTCGAGGCCAAGCGGCTGGCCCAGAAACAGGCCAAGAAGCATGCTGAGAAGCGGGCCGAGAACACGGCACGGCTGCCCTCGACTCCGTCGTCCACCCCACCGGCCTCGCCTGCCTCGGTAAGATCACGTTTAATCTACTTCATGATTCTGTCAATAGGAAAAGGGTCGGTTGTTCTGTAGGGCAAAGTCTCTTATTTTTTGTATTTTTAAAAACTAGAGACAAATTATCTCAATTCTCATTGTTTCACTCTTCCAATTCCTTGTGAAATCTCGCATTGAAATCTCGCCTAGCATTCAGGCAGAGAACATGAGCGATGACGTAGCAATGTTATCGAAAACATCACATTGGGTTTATGTCATTTATAAGTACACGGTTTTGAAGACCCTTGGTCCCTTGGGTCGTTCTGCATTTTCAAATGTAAATACAGTTTTTTAAACAAAAATTATTGTTTTTATATTGTGCAAACAATGAAATGAGAATGTAGACCACTAGAAGTCGTGCTAAAAGTGTTGTTTCTTGCAGGCTTTGCCACGGGGGTTGAAGCGACCGGCACCTCCAACAATGGGGTCGAGCGACGAGGAAGCGACACCACCAAAGAAGATGGCGCCGTCCCCGCCATCTTCCCCCAGCCCCTCGCCCTCGCCATCAGTGGTAAGCTCACACCCCTTCACGTTATCAATAACAGATAACAATACCAATAGGCAATATGCAGCACTTGTTCAATGTGAATAAAAATATTGTTTTTCAAAATACAACATTTTTCTGGATAAAACACACTATTTTTACACGTAAATTTTAATTGATAAATATAAATTTAAATTCAGTTGACATTCTGGCGGGAAAAAGTTGGTATTCCTGTCAAGTGATGCAATATTTTATTGTAACCATGGCAACGTCATTGTTGGTTGATAAAAGTGAAATGTAAATTTACCAAATCCCACTGTAGGGGTCAATTGTGCTCCTACTTACTAATTCGACCATGAGAAATCCAAAAATTAATTGGCCCAAGCTGAATTCCTGCAGCTTTTGGAGTAATTAGGCCCGGAATAACCAAAGTTAATCTGAGCCGGATTAACTAAATATTGGACTAAATTGGCGGCACAGCCAATCAGATACCTCAAAATGAGTGAAACAATTGAATTTAATCCAAAAGTTAGTTATCCAGCACAATTTAACTTTGGTTATTCCGGGCCTTACTTAATGAAGTAATACTTTTTAGTAAAATTGTCAAATTAACAATTTTAGCCTTCTAGATTTTCATTCTTTATGAATGAAAGACCAAATAAAAAATTTGGAGATTGATTTTAATTTCTTCATTACGTCATATTGACTTTAGTTTTATGACACAGTGGGCACGCGCCTGCCAGGCTTGCTCGTGTCGCGTGTTGACAGCAAGTTGGAGACGCTTGAGATGTGTTGTCGTTTCACAGATTCACAACCCGAAGTCCAAGCGCCAAGCCAAGCGCCGGGCCAAGCGCCGGGCCAAGAACGCGCCGTCCACCACATCATCCTCGTCGGCGCCGTCCACCCCGCCGGCCAGGCTGGCTCGTGACGAGTCAGATTGGCCGTTCTCCCCCATCATGGCCCCAGGAGCGTCGCCACCGCCTGCCTCGGTAAGATCACGTTCATCTACTTCATGATTCTGTCACTTGGAAAAGGGTCGGTTGTTCTGAAGGGCGAAGACTCATTATTTTTTTGTATTTAAATTAAAAACTCAAGGAAAAATGATCTCAACTCATTGTTCAATCTTCCATTTTCATTGTGAAATCTCGCATTGAAATATTGCCTAGCATTCAGGTCATGTAAATTCAAAATTTGTAAATTCGGTAAATTCAACTTTATAAGCTTCGATAGAGCTTAAATTTTGCACACTGTTTAGACCATCTCTGGACGTTGCAGACTCTATTTTTTGATATCCGCTGATTGGTTCAAAATTTATAAAAAATATCTTCCGATTAGTGTGTCCGATCAATATGAAATTTTGTTAAGTCCTGCTACCAACAATATCTCAAATCCTACAAAGTTTCAGCCAACTAATATCTTCTGATTGAAGTAATTATTGTAATTTTAAAAGTTAAATAAAGTTGCAAAGGAAATCGTATTGTGTCGTATCGTGTATCGTGTTAGGCTGGGAATGTTGCACATTTCTGTGCTCGCTCATCAACGCGTTGCTCTGAGTATTTTCCTATAGTATTAAAACGATCTTAAGTTGCAGCAATGTTGCAGCAATGTTGACGCTGAACAAGAAGTAGTGTGGATCGAAGACCATGTTTCATGTAAAAGTGCCACAAAACATCATTTTATTTATCACAAAAACTTGCATACCTAGCTACACTTGACAAAGTAAAAACAGAATATGAAAGAAACGGATGGGCTTGTCAGGTTCCTTGACAATCAATCCTTGTTATTGTCAATTAAATCAGAGATCAACTACTAGAATTAGTTGATGAGTTAGCACAGACTTCATGGGATGAAGCCATTAAACTTTTATTAATCCTTTTTTTCGAATACCGTTTATTTTATTAGTACAAATCCTACATGATGTTCTTTAACATGTTTTTTTAATTTCAAGCAAACAATGAAATGAGAATGTAGACCACTAGAAGTTGTGCTAAAAGTGTTGTTTCTTGCAGGCTGCGCCAAGGCGGCCAAGCAAGCGTCCTGCGCCTGCGCTATTGCAGGGCCAGGGAAGTGAGAGTGATGAGGATGCGACACCCCCCAAGAAGATGGCGGCCTCCCCCCCGTCTTCTCCAGGCCCCTCGCCCTCGCCCTCAGAGGTAAGCTCACACCACTTCACGTTATCAATAACAGATTCCAATACCAATAGGCAATATTGTTTTTCATAAACAATTTTTTTGTTTTCATAAAATATTGTTTTTATCTTAACCCTTTCCCGGGCACGACATTTGCAGCAACATTTTAAACCTTTTTTGGTGGAAACCTCGTCTATTTACCTCTCGCGGTTACCACCTCCGCTAGTAGCGCTGAGATCGCCTGCGAATGGCGGACCGGGTGCGGATAAGCAGGTGGAGATTTCACGCGCTGTGTGCTATTCTTATACCGGGTGGCGAAAAACATCCCCTTGTTTGAGAGGTCACTACATCAACACTATTAAAGATAGGGGTTTGAAACTTGAACATATTTTAGAAGACATACTGGCATATAATATAGTAAGTTTCAAACATATTTATTGAATGGGAAAAATGTAAAAATTTACCGAAGTTGTTTTTGAAAAAACAGAATAAACCATACAAAATTACGTGTTTGAAGGATTTGTTTGCAGTTACTTTGTAGGAAGTAGGTGATTTTATGTTTACTTATGAATTCATAAATGAACATGAAATAACTTTTAATACATCTATGTGAATTTATCCTTGGTTTATTGAGTTATGTGTGAGAATGTATTTAACTTTCATCCACTGACATTAACGGGAGTTTAAATACCTACATTGTCTAAATCTTCGCTGAAAACACATACACCATTATTTTCTACCCTCTCAATTTCTATTCCTGAAACCACAATTATCCTTTACTATAATACGCTTAAAAGAGAAGAACGTCGTCCCCGTAGCAACGTGGCTGAAAATTTCGTTCTTTATACAAATCTTTAATTTTCCACCGATCGTGTTGAAACTCGCCAGTAATGTATATAATTCCGTGACTTGATTTATAGTAACACTTTCGCGATATTCTGTTCAGTATTTACCGAGTTATTCGTGAAAAACACCGCTTTTTCTGATGTCTTAATTTTAAACGTCAATTTCAATTGACCAATGTAGGTGGGCGTTGCCTTATGAAAGACAAAAGTATTACCATGGTAACTCCAGGGTTGTTAGAAAAAACAATTTTTCATTCAAACAAATGAAATTTAGAAAGATCAAAGAAATAGCTCACACATGTTTAATCTAGTTTAATTTATCACTTGAAATAGTACAATCAATATATTTAAATCATATAAATCATGTTTGATGATTTGCTGGACAATTATTACAGATGCTACAACGAAACAAATTATATTTTGCCAGGTATGTTGCCAAAGCGTTTTACTTTTTAATGGCGTCTGTCACTGGATAGTTTCGTCAACTTAAAAAGGCCCTTCCTCTCTTATGAGAAGTTAATTAAGACTGAACAATATTCAAGTAGATAGCTTAAAGCAATACTATTATTAACGGCAATTTGTTGATTGTAAAACTGTTAAATTCTGTACGAATTCAACATTATTCTAATAATATCATGTGTTCAATTTGTTGTGTATACAAGCTCTTTGGTTGTGACCAAACATTGACTTTTGTTTTATGACGTCGTAGTTTGGTCAGATCTACATTGGTCAATTGTGCGGTGAAAATGAATTTTAGTAGGCGGTGAAACTAATTTTCCAAAATCGACCAGAACAATATTTGGCCAAGGAATCCGGAGCTCGGAAGTTGCGTTACGATTCGCGTCTATAGACATCGAGAAATTTTGCACAATTTTCTACGAAACTTGACTTTTCCTGTACATAATTTCAAGCGAACTGCCAAGCAAAAAGATTCGTTTGAATCCGATAAGTATTTAGAGAGATATTAAATAGAAACCAAATTGTCATTGAAAAAGTCACTTTCTTCGAAACTTTCCATAATATGTAGGAAACCGTGAATCCATTTGGCAGTGAAGAAAATATTGGAATTTCCACTGGTGACCTTGACTTGAAACACGGGCAAAGCAACATTTCATGTGAATAAATGCAGACATTTTTGGGGTGGGTTATGGGGGAGGGAGGCACAAGGGAACATTTCTATCCACACTGATATATTGTTACCTTTTGATATTGGACCTTATTTCCAATACGTCTATCATTTGATATGACTATTAACAAGGATCAATCGAGGACATACATTATCCGCCTGACGTCACAACTTCGCATTTTATTAAAACATTTTAGGTGGAACATACACCTTATAATGAATTGTATATTTTAGGAATCGAAATGCTATTGAATAGTTTGTTGATGTTTTGATGTGTGCAGAGATGCGAACGATCAAATAATCAGGATAAGTTATAAAGTGGAAACCTGCATAAAATTGAGTAGATTTCTATTATTCCCTTTCGTAACCTGGAATGTCAGTAATTTTCTATATGTTGTTACATAAAAAGTGACAAACTTTGATTAAATCTCGGTACCATTTTCCGTTAATCATATTTCAAATCAAATTATTCCATTTTATTATTAATCATCGTGCATATTTGTTTTAATTAAGTTTCAAATATGTATTCTTATTTTATAACCTAAATTCGATCATTATAATGACATATTTATTCTGTTGTTTCAAATATTATACAAATTATTTTAATTCTTTATTCCATGCGTATATTCATCGTATATATTCATCGTATAATATCGTATATTCATATTTTTTATCAAGCTTAAAATGTTTTAATATTAAGTTATTCACGATTTATTTAAATATCTTCAAAAACTTTTTTTTGTCTGGGGCTTAACGTCGCACTGTTCTGCAGCGAGGCTAATGGCGACGGATGAATGATTATGATGATGATTGGGAGATGATGCTGAAGAGTAGGTAAGGATGGAAGGTGGGAAGGAGGCGGTCGTGGCCTATTAGTAGGGTACCTTCCCAGCATTTGCCTGTCGACTGAGGGAATACCACGAAAAAACCCCAGTCAGGAAGGACGACCGCGGGAATCGAACCCGGGCCTCCGGAATACAAGTTCCGAGCGTTACCACGCAGCCATATACCTGTTTCGTATCTTCAAAACAGTTACACATGTTCTTACGTGTATGTATACACAACAGGTGTGCATTGGAGTTAATGTACCTTCCACAGATATTACTATAACAGAGCATTGATTTGCATTTATGATAGGTCATTCCGTGAGGGTAAAAAAAATTGTCACGAGAGACAATTCTTTGCCAACATATAAGATTAGTTTAATTTTAATGGTGCACGGTCCATCTTCTGTTGTGCCTTGCCTTGCCCAGATAAGAGAGCTCATTGTGTCATGTATTGCATGGCGGGGCTCTCTAGTCAATAAGATACTTTATACTAAATGGAGACACCTTTTATGGCAAATTATGACAACAATGGAAACTTCTTTGCAAAACAGAGCTGATTCTTAATAACAAGCTACCAAATTATTAAAAACATCTTGATTGGGATATTTCATCCTGTATTTAGTTTATTTGTAGGTAAAGTCAACAGTTTCGGTCCATATGTTTGGACCTTCTTCAGGACAAAACTTCAAATAATATAAAACAATTAAACATTTCAAACAAAGTACTAAAACAATTTTCTAGAGGCTATAAAAATCACGGTCTATAAATCTTTTTTCTAACTCTAAGACGACACTCCCACAAAGAACCTTGCTTTGCTGTCTTTTCTTTCTCCTCTTTCTTCTTCTTCTTCTTCTTCTTCTTCTTCTTCTTCTTCTTCTTCTTCTTCTTCTTCTTCTTCTTCTTCTTCTTCTTCTTCTTCTTCTTCTTCTTCTTCTTCTTCTTCTTCTTCTTCTTCTTCTTCTTCTTCTTCTTCTTTTCTTCTTCTTCTTCTTCTTCTTCTTCCTTCTTCTTCTTCTTCTTCTTCTTCTTCTTCTTCTTCTTCTTCTTCTTCTTCTTCTTCTTCTTCTTTCTTCTTCTTCCTTCTTCTTCTTCTTCTTCTTCTTCTTCTTCTTCTTCTTCTTCTTCTTCTTCTTCTTCTTCTTCTTCTTCTTCTTCTTCTTCTTCTTCTTCTTCTTCTTCTTCTTCTTCTTCTTCTTCTTCTTCTTCTTCTTCTTCTTCTTCTTCTTCTTCTCTTCTTCTTCTTCTTCTTCTTCTTCTTCTTCTTCTTCTTCTTCTTCTTCTTCTTCTTCTTCTTCTTCTTCGTCTTCTTCTTCTTCTTCTTCTTCTTCTTCTTCTTCTCTTCTTCTTCTTCTTCTTCTTCTTCTTTCTTCTTCTTCTTCTTCTTCTTCTTCTTCTTTCTTCTTCTTCTTCTTCTTCTTCTTCTTCTTCTTCTCTTCTTCTTCTTCTTCTTCTTCTTCTTCTTCTTCTTCTTCTCTTCTTCTTCTTCTTCTTCTTCTTCTTCTTCTTCTTCTTTTTCTTCTTCTTCTTCTT